>JAOTRI020123647.1:0-11937 GCA_028564885.2 Zoanthus sanctaehelenae
TTTCATTCATTACTTTTGTTTGATTTTTCTTGTTTTAAATGTGTATCTAACTTGTTTCCTTTGTTTGTTAGATGTAGTGGAATAAGGTAAGTTGTTAAAATTACTCGTCTGAGAGCGATCATTTTTGAATATGTTTTTATTAGTAAAGAACCGCTCCTTTTGGAGCGATAGTTTTTATTAGTTTTTATGTTTTTATTAGTGACCAGCTCTTAATATTTTTTGTCAACGTACTTTGATTACCTATGTTGTACACGAGTTGCAGTATGCGCCCCCCATGGTCACCCCCCTTAAAATATATCTTGGGGGGCGTATTGTTCAATATATCCCATTACCCAGACCCTATAGAAGTAATATGTGATGAAACTGTATTCCTATAAATAAATACTCCCCAATATGGAATTTTTCAATTTTTAAAATGGTATATGTAGGGGTAATTGCCTGCTACCAATTCGATGTGGCTTTTTACAAAATAGATACAAATACATTGATGCTGTCTATAAAGAAATTATTTGTGAAGTAACTTTAGAATACTGCCCACTATTCTTGATTTAACTGCACATGTATTTTTAAAGAACAAAGAATACTCATATATAAATTGCAGAGAATAGAGTGGCGAAATGTGATGTTACAAAATTTAAAATTTGTGAACTTGTGGAATTTGTCAAAATCGGCTCAGAGATCAAGGCTAAAAATGTATCCTTGCAAAAAATCAGAATGTTGGTGCAAATTGTCGGTGAGATATTACCATAAAATGCTCCAATGACTCCATTACAAATCCGAAAAATAGCTGGGTTCATAGCATTATGAACATTAATGTATGGAGTCATTGGAGCACAACTGTGGTATATCTCATCACTGATGGGTGGCAAAATGCTAAATTTTGGCATGAAGGCATTTTTCACCTTGAACGTTATGAATATTACAACCAAATTAGTGATCTCACAAATAAGATTTTTGTGACGTCGTCACTTTGGTACTCTAGCTGGGTATTCTAAAGTTATGTCATATTTGTTTTTTAGCATCAGGGGTGTATATAGTACTTTCACAGGTAGAAATGAGGGCATCAAAGGGTATATAGAGAAATAGTAACTCCTTTTTCAGATGGCTACCTTTTCTAACAGCCAGAAATATCACGCTCACAACCAGGAAATTTTACTGGCTCTATGCTATTATTTATATCCTTGTCATTTAAGTCACATCCCGCAACAATAAAGTTATGTTATCATGCTCACTATAATTCTTCAGGGACTAAAGCTCACTATAACTAGCTCACTATCACTATCACTAGCTCACTTCAGCCCACTATCCCCCAGTGAATGATGATGGGTTATACTAAGTACCATGTACATCTTTACATCATCTAGCTCGAATCATTGCATCCTCCTTCAAACTAACACTCTTGCTCTCCCTCTCCACTTGCATTTTCCATATCTTCCTCGGTCGTACTCGCTTCCTCTTTCCCTTCACTTTAAACTACAATGCTTTTATCAAAACATGCCCATCATCCCTCCTTAACTCATACCTGTACCATCTCACTCCATTTGCTTTTGTCATCTACTATTCTCACTTAAATTCAAATCATTCAAATTATTTTATGAAATAAGCTAATAATCAAAAATTGATAATACTTAAGAACGTTTCTTTACCCACTTTTTTTACTTGTTTTTGTGAATTGAATTGGATGCACATGACTTTGTAAGTAAAACTTACTAATTAGAGATTACAGCTTAGATTTACTATAAACATCTTCTCATTTCTTGTCTAGATTACAACTTTAACCCTTTTCAGTTCTAGTGTAATTTTTAATATAATAATAATAATGATAATAGTTTTTTTAATGGCAGTTGTGAAGGAAGTGGTTGCCCATTCTTCCTAATGTTTAATCGCTCAATGGCTTAGATCTTCATGTGAAAGTCGTATTTTTTGAGGGAGGAAAATTGGAAGACCCGGAGAAAAATTCTCTGAGTCAGATTGAGAAAGACAAATCTCAGCCCACATGTTCAGGTGTTGAATAAGGAGAAATTGGGTGCTGGTACCTGAGTTGGAGTGAAAGGCTTAAACTAGAGCCTTAGTTTATAAAATTCTTTTAATTACAAAAAGTTGTTTTAATAAGTTTTTGTAAAGTTCATCTTTCAGATAATAAGAATGAATATATTTTCTTTCTAGTACATTCGATCATGCGTTGCCAAAGGAGTCAGACCACAACTTTCTTTAAACTTGCGCGTTAGTTTGAAGGTTCATGAGTTACTTGAAGTGCCTGGTACACATGTTCTTAAGGAAAGTCAGCCTCCTCCACCATTGCCTGCTAAACCGTCGACAATGTCCAGTCTGTCTCTGTGGCATATTGAAACTCAATTCAAGTTCAAAGTTGTTTCTGCTTCTAATGTGAATGTTAGTGATGACATGAAGGTAATCAACAGTTATTAATTTTAATATTACAGGAATGTAGGTTCTTCTGCAGTGAAAACAAGTGAAAATATAAAATAATCTGAAGCAACAGCAGTAGATGAAAGTTGTGTGCCAAAGCTTTTGCATCCATCCAGAGGCCTTTACCAATGCCTTTATCAATGATATCTTTGATAAAAGCCTCTGGATGCAGTGTTACCATTTATGTGCCGCCACGCGTATCTGATGCAAGAAAATGTGTAAATGCATGCCACTTTCGTCCTTCTTGTGTCTCTGGGACGCACGTAAAAACCACTTGGTACAAGGTCAAGGAAGATGGAGAGAAGACTGGAGAGAAGAAAACGCCACACCTTACCCATGGTTCATTGTGCACTCGACTGTTTTTCATTTATGTGACATGTTAGTGAGCATCTCGTGTTCATTGTTTTTGGCAGCCATTTAAAGAAACATCATTTGTTTTTAGATTTTTAGCCTCTGGGGACTCCTCAAATTTGAAAATGACCCTCCACTTTGGGACAATGGGGTTCCCAGGGACCTTTGATTTTCAGAAGTAGTGGGAACACTTGGATGGATGCCTAAAGGTTTAATATAAAACTTTCACTTATTGCTGGTGCTTTTAAAAGAATATTTTAAATACCATACATTTTTTCTTTTTGTAAGTAAAATTTAGAAATTAA
Organism: Zoanthus sanctaehelenae; assembly: GCA_028564885.2. Taxonomy (NCBI): domain Eukaryota; kingdom Metazoa; phylum Cnidaria; class Anthozoa; order Zoantharia; family Zoanthidae; genus Zoanthus; species Zoanthus sanctaehelenae. Next base: position 3,084 of record JAOTRI020123647.1, read on the forward strand.
TATCACATGGTTTTGACTTATTCTATAGTTTTTGGGTTTTTTTTAAGATAATTATTGATTTTGGCTTTTAAAGAGTTTAACAGGAAAAGGTTTTTGATAGATTGGTATTTATTTTTATCAACTTTCGAGAAGAATTTAAATTCAGTAATATTTGTTGTATTATTAATTAATAGTTATAATAGTTAAATATATAGTGGATATTATACGGTGGTGTAAACAGTCATATGAAGTTTATCTTCGAGTGGTAAAATTATTTCACCTGTGAGGGCAGTGAACGAGTGAAATTTTGTTTCTATGAGAAGATAAACTTCATATGCCAACGTGTAATTTTCTTTTTATTACATAGATACGAGTGTTTCAAAAATAGAAAAAACTAAACAGAATAGATATGAAAAACAAAGGAATGACATAAATAATCTCTTCACTAGTGAGGATATGAAAAATATAATGTCACTCGTACCCGGATGTAGCTTTAAATGAAATCTATGAGTGGTGTATTTTTCAATAAAATGCTTATATCTATGCAATAAATAGTAATATTTAATAATAACAATAATAATAATTTAACTAATTGACCATTTTGTTGTTTTTAGGTGTGCTTGCGAGCAGGTATTTACCATGGGGCTGAACCCCTGTGTGACATTAAGAGCACTTCTCCCCAGGAGGGTTCCACTCTTGTTTGGGACGAGTATTTAGATTTTGACCTGAAGGTTTACGATCTTCCCAGGATGGCTCGATTATGCTTGGTAATATATGGCTACTCCAGCTCCAGAAAGAAGTCAAAAGCAAGACGAGAGGTGCAGTGAGCTTTTACGACCTTTCATATAATTATAAATTATATTAGAATTATATTTACTAGTCATACTTTCCACCAAATCTTTCAAAGTAGATTTTTCCAGCATGAAAATGGGCTACACACCTCATTCAATTCCTTACAGTTATAAATTATTTAAAGTTGGTAACTATAGGCTTTTCTCAATCTTTCTCAAATTTTACCTGCTTTTCAGTAATACAGCTGGTTCAGTGACAATCAAAAGTGTGCAGAAAAGCTCAGCACATTTTTATTAGTGGTTTAACCCTTTCAGTCCCAGTTGTATTGCAGCTGAATTCTCCCAACTTGTTCCCAAACTTTTTAATGAGCAAGTTTGGGAGAATTCTTCTTTTGATCATCTGTGGTTTACTTTCTTTGATCAATTTTCATTTTCTCATTGCCAAATATTTTATTTTGTACATGTTATTTAAGGAGAAGTTGTGTGTTGATGATAACTGACTGGGATTGAAAGGGATAATGTATAGTTATTAAAAGAATTGCTTGTTTTTTAATAGTGAGCATTAATGTGCCATGCAAAAACACTTAGTTTAACCTTTTGGGAGAGAAACATTGACGAAATATTGCAGTAATTCCTTCATAGATATCTTAATGCATTTTTAAATGTTTAACATTTATTAGAAAAACAACAAATTAAAATTAACTTGAAGCATAATTAGTTATTTCCCAAATTGAAGATTCTAGTGCAAAAACAACATAAACGACTTTTGATAAAGTTCTTAATGCTATATCAGCACTTGAAAGTAAGAAAATTTCTTGGTTGCATTTTTGCGATTGATTGCAAAATTTTAGTCACAACATTTTTTGAAAAAAGTTGAAATGTAGTGGTAAGGTTGCTGTAGAAGATGTTTGAAGATTGATCACCAAATTATATCCATTGTTGAAGTTTTAGTTGCAAATGGAAAAATTAAGTTACACAGTTGCAATTTCGAGCCAGGTCTATAGATAGGTACGAGATAGATCATGTTTTATTCAAGACACCTTGTAGTTATTACTGACAGAACTGCTTTTTTACACTTCATAAAAATTATAATTTTTTATGAAGTGTTACAAGATACATGTTTTTTGTTTATTTTAACTGCAAAGTTTCTATCAAAACATTACTTATCTTGTGAGAGTTGAGAACTTGATTAAAAGTCACTCAGTTCAGTTCAGTTTCAGTTCAGTTTATTGAAAAAAATTGAAATATTTTACAGAAAAATATCTTAGAAAATAGTCATCTGCAAATAGCAATGATTGCTAGTCTAAGGTAGATGCATTGTCTATTACATATATAATAATAAATAAATAAAACAATATTAAGATTTTACAAGATAATGAAAAAAAACCCTTGGGTTCACAAAAATTTATCACATTAATTTTTTATAGCTATGTAACAGTTTTTTAATATAGTGGAAATAGAGTAACTGATTTTGAGAAGATTCGATTATAGATTCAATAAAAAGCGTAGAGTCTAAATTCACTTAATATGTTGCATTTCCACTAGACCCTCTAATTATATGTCGTGTTATGGAACGTTCAGAAATTCCAGCTTAGGCAACAGGCGAACTCTGGAAGCTACTCTCCACAACAGAGCTGGCTACAATGGAAAATGTTCAGTATATCCTAAAGCTAAATCCTTTCGAGCCTAGTGGCCCGTGGAGCCGGCGCTTATCTCCAGTTTCTGTAGTGTTAAGCGGATGAGAGTCTTTGACTCCCCTGAACAGGACACTAATCCATTGCAGGTTAGCTCCCAGCAGACGCTGGTACACATTTACCTACCCTGGAAGGATGGAAAGCTGACTTGGCTTAGGTGGAAAAGAAGGCCACACAAATATTCAAATCTCGGCAAAGTGCTGGGATCGAACTCAGGACCTTGTGGTTGGAAGGCAACTGTGTCAACCACGTTCGCCCAGTATATCCTAAAGGCAATCATTAATTAAAGTGCTATCTACTTTCACAGTATCTCCGTATTTCAAATCTTATTGACCAGTGGTACAATGTTTTAATAACAGTACATGCACATTGTTATTATATTGGTATAAAATCAAATGTTGTATTATGTTTTCCTTAGGACACCATTCCATTGGCCTGGGCCAACACCACTTTATTTGACTTCTGTAACCACTTGCGACAGGGGAAACTGAGGTTGTATTGTTGGCCAGTTAGGGACTCAATGGAAGACCTGAATCCAGTTGGTACCGTTGTAACCAATATCAACACTGCTACATCCCCATCCTTGCTAATTGAATTCCAGCGCTATTCCAACACTGTAGTTTATCCACCATATGAAAAGGTTTGTAGTTTTTATCAGCACTGTATAATTTATTAAAATGATCTAATGAGTCTTAGTTACTGGGGTACCTGTGGTAAACTCAGTCATAAATTATATCAGTTTTGTAAGCACTAAGTATACCTTCTGCCAACTGTACTTTAGTTTTAGTAAGTTAATTTCACATTACCATTATAATCTTTAAACTCAGATTTTTTTCATGTTTCAGGTCGTTGGGTTAGCTGCAGAGAGTACCTCCAAGGATATTTTTGTAAGCTTTTATTAATGTTATGATAAATAACTATTTCAAACATGTAATACAATATGTTGGCTTTAACCCTTTAAGTCCCAATCGGTTATCAACACCCAACTTCTCCTAACATAACACATGCAAAATAAAACATTTGTCAATGAGAAACTGAGAGTTGATCAAGCAAAGCAAACTACAGAAGATTAAGATTCAAATTCTCTCAAACTTGTTTAATAGAGTGTATAGGAACAAGTTGGGAGAATTAAAAAATAAATCTGGTATCGAAAGGGTTAAAAGACAGTTTGGTTTCTAACTAGTTATACTGTAATACAATCAGTATGTGCTCGAGAGTTAACCACTATGAATTATGTTCTTACTCTGGCCATAACAGAGATACATTCTTCCATCATGGGATTTTAATGGGCTGAAAGTGTTACTATGAGAGTAAAAATACTGGGCCCAGTTGTTCAAAGGCTGGTTATGTTTAACCCTGGGTAAGCTCAAAATTCAAACAGGAATTTCGTTTTAAGAAAAGCTAAACGGATATTTATGAATACTGTTTGGAATTTTCTAGGAAAAGTCTTGTTAATCCCAAAATTACAGCTAAAATTCCTCCTTGTAAGATTGAAAATAAGATTGTGGGTTAAACATTTAACCTTGGATTAGTGCTGTAATTGGCTTTGAACAATTAGGCTCTGTTGATTTCACCTTACTTGTATAATGCCGTAAAATTCTAATAATAATCCCCAGGTCTTTAGGTACTTTTGCAATATTTGAAACAGAAACTCGTAATATGTACAATATAATTGCATAGTTCCAGAAATATTTATACTCCAACCATGGTTAGCATTAAATCCACAATCCTTTATAATATATCCAGTTTTCATTTGTAATTCCAGGTTGACCTACAGTATTTCTTAACAAAATACATAATATTTTATGTGTATTGTATATGTACTTGTAATTATATTACAATTTCAGAATTTGAGAGAACCACAGCAGTTACAACAGTTAAAGAGCATTGTCGACCGTGAACCTCTTGCACCTATATTTGAACAAGACAAAGAACTGGTGTGGTTTTTAAGGTATTGTATATAATGTCTTTAAAGTTTAAATTATAGCTGTGTTATTGAAACTGTACAATGCCCAGGTGATACAATTATTTGAAAAGTTTTGAAGAAAGATTACTGGGTTGCTTTTGGCCAGCCAGACAGAAAAATTAGTTTATTTTGCTTTTTTTCTGTTTCCTGTATTAAAAAATGGAAATCTCGCTCAAGGTTTACCAAATATGGAACAATTTGCACATAATCTGCTGCAGTATTTTTCAACCAATCTTTATTTTAAAGCGCAGCAAATATGTGGACTATAATTCTAATGCCAGGAAATACAGGAAACTACTTATACACACTGCAGGCAAAACAATTAATATTAGTCCTGTCAGTATTAACTTGGTTAAACTATGTACTAAGAATGAAAGAAGCTTTGTTAAACAGCTGTGAAACAGTCAAACAACTACTGTAACCCTAATTTACCTAAATGTTACTTTAAAAATAATTAAATTCTCCAAAATTAAATGTAATAGATACAAGGTGAACGACATAATTTTAATGGTCTGATCCTCATGAATTATAACAAAGAAAAGCCAAAGCTAGATCCTTTCGAGCCTAGTGGCTCATGGGGTCGGCAATAATCCAGTTTCTGTAGTGTTAAGTGGATGAGAGTCTTTGACTCCCCTGGATGGGACACTGATCCATCGCAACTTGAAAAACAAATTTTAACACAAAGAAACAGATTTATTAATTTTACCGAAAGTTTTGAAGAACCATGTTTTTTCATTCCGTTTGAGCTGAAATTTTTAAATGAAGTAGTTTTTCACAAGATTGTTTGTGATTCATACTATTCTTAACAGTTTCCTTTTTGTTTAATAAATATATTTTGTAACTTAACAAACAGTGAACACATCAGATAAAGGATGCAAGAGACAAAAAATGCCACACAAAGGAATGTATATCATAAATTAACCTGTCAGAAGGTGTTAGAAATTCCTGTGCATAGGGAATAGCAACATACCAGTGGAAACTACATTGACCCTAACCCCATCCATAGGTTAGGTTAGGTGTTAAATTAACAATTAGTTGTTTCACTGCTGTTTTGAAGCTGTTGTGCTGTTTAGCAGTGCCGGGTTGAAGGAGTTATAATTGTATTAGAAGATTGTATTTCAGCCACTAATAAACTAATTTGTGTCTTGCTTTGATTTGCTAATTTATAATATTGCATTTGTTATATTGATTTTAAAACATAGTTACAAGTACATTGTAATTATGTGGTTTGTGGATGTTTTCGTCAGAATTGAATGCAGGGAGAATTTTCCTCATGCTCTACCAAAACTGCTGAATTGTATGAAGTGGAACTGTAAAGAAGATGTTGCGCAGGTCAGTTAACAAATGTAACTTATTGTACACTCCAGGGCTGTAAATACTTTCTTTATTTAGACAGACAAGTGACCGCCCAAGGCAAAAAGTGTTTGGTCATGTATTACTTTTGGCCAGTCAAAAAAAAAAGTATGACTGGTATAGATAGATACTGTAGATAGATAACTTTTTTAAAATATGCTTAGAATGACAGCGGAAGCTAGTTTACACATTGGGCTTGAACATGCTACAAAACTTCAGTGGTACCATATAAAAACTGTATAAGCTAACTATTATATTCATTTGTTTTGTAATGAGCAGCGATTTGAATTGTAAGGATGTGGCTGTACGAGGTCAGACCAAAAGCATGTATAAGTGCCTCTGGCAGTCACTTCACGATCCATGCATAAAAAGACATTTTTTTATGAATTATCCTACAAGTGTCACAACTGATTATTTTTCATTCTAATTCTGGAATTCCTTGAAGAATGAAGATTTTTCGAGAGCCATCTTAAAAAATTCCTTGAATTTTTAGTTCGCAGTCCATTCTATTCGTGTATCACATTCAAACTTATCATAGTTAGAAAGGAATGGGAGCAAGTGTATATTTGCCCCTGTGTGCATTGGTCAAAACAAAAGAAAGTTCAACTTGGTATTTTAGTGTTTGTATTGAATTCATCCTACAATATTTCTTGTAAATTGAGACCATGAAAAAGTTAAGTACACTTTAAAATTACCTGGAATTTTGTTTTCAGTAAAGGGATAGATTTCTGGTAAGAGTAGTAGTCCTCAGTACATGCAAAGCTCATTTTTCTCATCCTACTGTTTTTTGTCTTTCTTGTTAGCACTAAATGAATCTATTACAACTTTTTAAAGAAAGTGGAAATTGGCTAGTGGAAAGAGGCTTTGTAAAAAGAGGATTATGGAAAGTGGCTAGTGGCTAGTGGAATAGAGAGTCTACCAACCAAAACTCACTTTCTATTAGTCAGTAGTTAGTTGGCTACCGTTTGTGTTGACCTTAGTTCTCAATATTTTTGAAGTCACGCTTTTAATTTCTTAAATTTTTATCCAATTTTATGTTCAGTAACACTTGATATCGGTTTTTGTAATGTTGTAGATGCAAATCCTTCTTCAAACCTGGCCAGAACTAGAACCAGAACAGGCACTGGAGCTGCTGGATTATACGTACGCTGACCAGGCTGTTCGAAGATTCGCAGTCCAGTGTATTGAGAAGATGAGGCAAGTATTTAAGTTTGCTTTAGTCATTAAGAGGCTTGATGCTGCTCTTGCAAAGTTTTTGTGATGATCAGATAGGAACTACGATAATCAGTATTTGTCAGGGCTTGACATTCGCTTATCAACCAATGTGGAAAGTGGCTTAGTGCAAAGTTGCTAGTGAAAAGTAGTTTTGTGGAAAGTAGCTCGTGAAAAGTGGCTTAATGGAAAGTGGTTAGTGGAAAGTGACTTAGTGGAAAGTGGCTAGTGGAATAGAGAATCTACACACCAAAACTGACTTTCTATTAGTCAGTAGTTAGTTGGCTACCATTAGTGTTGACCTTAGTTTTCAATATTTTTGAAGTCACGCTTTTAATTTTCCAACTTTTTATCCAATTTTAAAAATACAAAATCTAAATTTCCAGTGCTACAGTAAAAAACACATAGAACTGTAAAGTGCATTCTATCCTCAAGATTAAATAAATACTTTTATTATTTAACTCAGTTGTGAAGGAAGTGGTTGCCCATTCTTCCTAGCCAGAGGCTAATGTTTAATCACTTGTCAGCTCAGATCTTGGCTTGAAAGTTGAATTTGCAACAGCAACAAAACAACCTCGTTCCCAGGGTTTTTCCAAGGCTGATGTTTAATCACTTGTCAGCTCAGATCGTGGCTTGAAAGTTGAATTTGCAACAGCAACAAAACAACCTCGTTCCCAGGGTTTTTCCTAATGTTGTGGGTGATCGGGAAAAGGCCCTTTCCTCTTTTGGTCGTTTCTGTTATTTCATTGCATGACAGGTTTTTTAAATTTATTTATACAGAAGTAAATCTATACGGCCTTTACAAGCTCTGAAAATAAATTTAAAAGATAATTTTCAGAAGTCAATTGCACCATTAATATTTGTATAAGAATACGCTTTTGTTTCTGTTTTTGAATTGAATTGTTTGGTTGTTTTTTAATTCCATTGATTCTAAATGTAATCATTGACAGCACAAACAATTGTTCAAAAAATTTATGTGTGTTGACTTTGTGATATCAGCCATGATAATTAGCATTAAGAATATTTATGTGGAGTAACAACATTAAAAGATCTTTTTTCTCATTTGATTTGGCCAAAGTGCTAGGCCATTGCTAGTTAAAAGTGCTAACATTCCAGGAGAGCTGTGACAATATGATTATAAGAGTTGTGTGGCTGTTTCATGGTGTTGGCTGTGGGATTCTAAAACCGACCATTCATTAAACTAGTCTTACATAATTAGAGTAAAATTCTGTGCAAAATTAGTGTTGTTTAAAGTAACAATTAATATTATTTAATGAATTTAAGTATTCATTGAAAGAGAGGGCAAGCAACAAGGCAAACCACAGGTTTATAATTTCTTATAATGTACTAAAGAGCTTTTAAAAGTTCTTAAGGAAATAAAGTCAAGATCATCACAGAAATTTAACGTTTTAAAGTCTTCTTGACCATTCAGTCTTGATGACAATTCATTTTAAAGTATGTAGTAAATATTATCACTAATATAAAATAAACAAACAGATTCACTTTGAGCCAAGGCTTTTGTTTCAGATTTTACTTCAGGTTTTGTTCATGATTTTTTTTTTCTTTGTGATTTATCATCTTGAAAATGCATTTATGAACATTGCCAAAGGCTATATTTCTTGACCTTGCTCTCTATAAATACTTGAATATCTACAAAAGGCTATCACCATTCTAATTAATAAACCCTTGATTTGCCAAAGCTATCATCATCCTAATTAATAATTCTTAATTAGTAAACCTGTACTTAGCCAAAGTTATGACAAAAGTTTTTTGTACTTTGTGGACTTAGAAAAGGCATTTGACAGGGTTCCGAGAAAGGTAGTAGAGTGGGCACTGAGAAAGAGAGGTGTTCCAGAGGT
>JAOTRI020123658.1:0-22422 GCA_028564885.2 Zoanthus sanctaehelenae
ACTCGACTACCTCACCATTGCTCGATTTCGAAGATGAAACTTTAGTTATTTATCTTTTTGTTTATACATTCTTCAGTTAAAAATGATTTTGTTTTTAATCCCGACTCCACACCTCGAACACCCGCTCAATCCTTCTGTTGACCTTACGCTAATACTACTTCTACATTTGATTTGAACTCTTACCTTTTGGATCTTTAGGCTTCCCCAATGACGTTACTCCAATGACCAGATGTTGGTGGTTGAAGGATTAATTGTTCAAGTCATTTGTGAATTATATAATTTCTTTATTAAAATTCAGTTTTTTCAACTTACAAAAATTTTTATTCCCTCTGAATGCAGGACTCGAACTCCCAATCTCCTAGATCATAGGCCTAAGAGTTTACCACTAGTCTATACCACTATGTTGTTAAGTCAGATGATCAATTTTTAAAGATAAAACCTTTTTTAACTGAGGAATGCATAAAGAAAGAATTAAAGAACTAAAATTATAATTCCGAAATCGAGCAAAGGTGAGGTAGTCTAGTGGTAAGGACGGAAGCCTACAGGTCAACACAAGGCTTGAGTAGGAGTTCAAGTTCTGGAGTCGGGAGTAAAGGTAAAATCTATTTTAACTAAAGAATGTATTAACTAAGAGATAAATAACTAAAATTATCAATTTGATTTTCCCTTTGCTCCCGACTCCAAAACTCGAACTCCCGCTCAATTCTTGCATTGACCTTCAGGCTTCAGTCCTTACCACTAGACTACCTCACATTTGCTCGATTTGTAACTCATGATTTTAGTTATTTATCTCTTTGTTTATACATTCTTCAGTTAAAAAGGATTTTCCTTTTAATCCCGACTCCAGAACTCAAACTCCCGCTCTATCCTTGTATTGAACAAAAGGATTCAGTCCTTACCACTAGACTACCTCACCTATGCTCAATTTATAACTCATGATTTTAGTTATTTATCTTTTTGTTTATACATTTATCAGTTAAAAAAAGACTTTTTTTAATCCCGACTCCAGAACTTGAACTTTTGCTCAAGCCTTGTATTGACCTTCAGGCTTCCGTCCTTACCACTAGACTACCTCACCCTTGCTCGATTTCGAAGTTGAAATTTTAGTTATTTATATTTTTGTTTATACATTCTTCAGTTAAAAAAGATTTTGTTTTTAATCCCGACTTTACAACTCGAAATCCTGCTTAATCGTTCTGCATGTTCACTTTCAGGCTTCAGTCCTTACCATTAGACTACTTCGCATTTACCTATCGGACGTATAATTTTAGTTATCTATGTCTTTCATTATGGCAGTTTTATTATACAAAGGATATAAATAACAAATTAATCATCTAACTTAACAGGAAAGTGGTATAGACTAGTTTTAAGCTCTTAGGCCTATGAGCTTGCAGATCGGGAGTTCGAGTCGCGCAGTCGGACGAAATAAAACTTTTTGTAAGTTGAAAATAACGAATTTTATTTAGGAAATGATATAATATACAAATGGCCTGAAAAATTAATTCTTCAACCACCAACATCTGGTCATTGGAGTAACGTCAGTGGGGAAGCCTAGAGATCCATAAGGTAAGAGTTCAAATCAAATGTAGTAGTAGTATTAGCGTAATAATTGGTATCGTGGAAGGTGGGGAAGGAAGAAAGTGGACGCGAGAGGGTTGGAGGAGAGAGTGGGGAGGAGGAGGAGAAAGTGGACGAGAGGAAGTGGAAGTCGAAGAGAGAGAGGAGAGAGAGTGGAATAGAAGAAAGTGGATGAGAAAGTGATATCAGTTGTATTACATATATATGTCCTTGCTTATAGTTTTAGTTACAAATGATGTTTTTATTGTTCCCGACACCAGGGTTTAAACTCCGAACAAATTTTTAGAATAACCGTCTTAAAGTTTTACCACTAAACCAGCTCGTCTTCCGGTAGAGCTAGACAAATTCGAAGTTTTCGTGTTATTTAAGTTTTTGCTTATACATTTCAAGTTAAAAATGATAGTTTTATTATTCCCGAAACCAGTATTCAAACTCCGAACAAAATGTTTGAATTACTTCCTTAAACCTTTTACCACTACTCACTAAGTAGATCACCTTTCCGTGGAGATTGATGAAATGTTGTTGTGCAGAAGCTTGGTCAAATAGGAATACAGCCTCGATCAGAAGTTTAAAGCGCAAAACCGGATGTAAAAAATACCTTCTGCTGTAGTTCAAAAAAAGATAAATGCTATATAATAATCATTTATTAACCTCTTCCGTTCGGTTATTACTGTGAAATCTCACTATCGGTGATAATGGTAATAATAATTGTAAAGACCTCACTATTGGTCAACAAGAGTTGTAAAGACATCACTATCGGTTAATAAGAGTTGTAAAGACCTCACTATTGGTCAACACTGAGTTGTAAAGACCTCACTATTGGTTAATAAAAGTTGTAAAGACCTCACTATTGGTCATTAAGAGTTGTAAAGACTTCACTATCGGTCAATAAGAGTTGTAAAGACCTCACTATTGGTCAATAAGAGTGGTAAAGATCTCACTATTGGTTAATAAGAGTTGTAAAGACCTCACTATTGGTCAATAAGAGTTGTAAAGACCTCACTATCGGTTAATAAGAGTTGTTAAGACCTCACTATCGGTTAATAAGAGTTGTAAAGACCTCACTATCGGTTAATAAGAGTTGTTAATTAAGACCTCACTATTGGTCAATAAGAGTTGTAAAGACCTCACTATCGGTTAATAAGAGTTGTTAAGACCTCACTATTAATCAAGAAAAGTTATTTAAGAGTTTACTTCGATGTAAGAACCTGTGAAGTCCACAAGTAACAAAGACAACGTAAAACAAAGAAAAGAATGAAATTAAAACAATGGATGGAACGAACATAATAGTAACGAGACAAAGAAAACCACAGGTTCTTACGAGGATGGGCAAGAACTGCTGTCGATATTTGTAACTTTCGCTCGTTTTCGCTGTAAGAATTTTTTTTTTTTCGTTTTGTCACGATTATGGTCGTTCTATCGTTGTTTTTATTCAAGGAGAATGGGGGTATGAGAACACCTGGATTTTTAAACAAATTTCATCAACGTTTATAGAAAAACATTGGACGTTTCGGTTCAATGCTAAAATAACTGAAAATGAACTATATTGACAATAGACATATTTGATATTACCATATGGGGCAGGCTAAGGGTAAGACGTCAAATACTAAAGCAGGGCAGTATAATTGTCAGTAACGGTCATTAAGTGTGTGAATAATCTATATTGGTAGTAGTGGGGCAATGGGATGGGAGTGAAAAAGATATTTGCCAATAGCCAATACCAGGAATTTCATTTCAAAAAACAAAGACCCAAATCTAAGGATTGTCTTGTATTTTATCCACAACAGGCTATATTTTAACGATCTTGCGCAGTGTAATTTTCAATTATAGTGAACCATAGGTCTAATTTCGTACTTTGAATCTTCGTCTCCTGCGCATGCCCGCTTGAGAACCGCCGGTAATGTGGAACGAAGACGCTAGATACGAGATCACAGGTCCTTAAAAAAATCTCTTGTGACAAAACAATAAGAGATTAAAACGATGATGAACAAACCTTAAGCAAGAAAAATCTTTGGTGTTTGAAAGCGTGGTATTTTTTTAAGCCATGTACGTGGCTCACCAAAAGCGCGAATATTACACACCGCACTATCGTGATTCCAAGACTTTTCAGAAATTGAGGAGTATGTTAAGTCTTTTCCTTTTATAATTTGTATGCGGTTCACTGCAGTGTGATTAGGATACAAGAAACCAAACAATATTGTGATATCTTTGGTTAAATAACATAACTTTTCTCTTTTATTACTTTTGATCCACAATTCATTGCGCGTAATAGCCGAGTCATTTACATCATATGTTTGTAACTACAACGATTCACTGACGTCCTATGAAATTTAGGTTTTAAACTATGACTTATGAAAACATGTTAAGAGATACAAACAATTAATCTCTACCTACAAGTAAAGATGCTCTCTACATGAAAAATTTTCCACTGACCACTTCTCCAGAGAAAATAAATAACTTTTCGGGATCCATCCCCAAATTCTTATTCTGCGAAAAAAAGTATCGAGTTACTTTTGAAAACGTTCGCAAAAACGAAATCCAAGTCCTCACAAAGTACAATCACGAGAAGCTTCGGTAGAATTGGGTTTGTTTATAAAAACAGATGAAAAATTACCATGAATTCGAGAGAGCACCATGATTGTAAGACACTATTGTCGCCAAGGGTTACTCATCATCATCATCATCATCATCGTCATCATCATCACATCATCACCACCATCATCATCACTATCATCATCATCACCATCATCGTTATTATCATCATCATCAACGACACTCTAGGACATGATTACTCATCATCGTCATCGCTATCACCATTGCCATCATCATCATCATCGCTATCAACATCAGCATCATCATTAACATCATCAACACTCTAGGACATGATTAATCATCATCTCGTCGTTCTTATCATTGCCATCATCGTCAACATCAACAGCGTTACCGTCATCAGCGTTACCGTTAGCGTCACCAAAAAGAAATTATCATCAATATTAACATTATCTCTTCAATGTCACCTAATCATGAATTTATATATATATATATGTATTGAGGTTATCTACTATGCTGGAAAATCTAAGCTATGTGGTGTTAAGCTTCAGTACGAAACACGGTGTAGTACCAAGAAAAGATATAGAAAAATACAAGGTTTGTACAAAATGTTAACTACAAAGTCTACGACGCTGTTGTTACAAAACTCGCTTATAGTATGAAAAAATATCATATCAAAGTATATTGCTACAGCATTTGCATATTTACATTATAGTCTCTTTAAGTATCTTATCCATGTACCATTATCCAGATAATATTATAGTCATAATTAACAATTCTATTTGAATAGTGTTTCAGTGTATACCACACAAGCTGATTAACTAGCAGCATAAAAGGTAACTAAAATTTTGAAATCGAAACCAAACGGGAAGCCATTTTGTTTTTCATCTGAAAAAGCACTAGAAAGTAATAGCCGAGGGTCATTATTTACCTTTTCCATCATAAAACCCTCCGTTTCCTACAAAAAAAAATACAATAAAACACTGTTTTCTTTTTCATGGGTTTTATGATGAAAAAGGTCAATTGCCGATTTTCATTTGACGTCATGGCGGCCATGTTGGTGTACTCAAAACAAAAGAATTTTGATTATTTCTTTTATTTTGTACATCAACATGGCCGCTATGTTTATAGTCTTTTGTATTTCTTGGGATTGTGTGACAACCAAGAATAATGACCCTCGGTCATAAATTTCTAAGGCTTCCTTTTTTTCTTCTGCTACTCAAAGGTGAACAGTACTTCGCAAATCACCTCTGATCTCGCCAATCAGCGTGAGCGAAGAATACACTTAAAAGTGTGATATATGCTAACTTTTAGTATGATGACACCGTAATTAACAATATACCAATATATCAGGCAATTTTGTTTACCTAGCAACGTTGCAGTTAAATAAATGAACTCGAATCCAGAAAAACGAATATGAGATCTTATTGAATTTATACTAAGTGATGCTATTAACATGTTTTTGTGAGGTTTCTTGCTTGTATATGATGGTTCCAGTTAAGACAGAACTTAATCCATTGAAAAGGTTTAAAAAGAGACACAAACTCGAGTTTAATTTTGAAATTTGTTTGGAGTTGGATGCAAAGATAATATGCTGGAGCTGAGAACTCTATAATAACGCGGCAAAATTTAACGCACAAAGCCAGCGAACAGCTTGTATCGAAGCACATGGTTTAATCAACTCTAAGTTGAAACTCTGAAACTTATGCTGTAGGGAAAACACAAAGCCAACGTTTCGACAAAGTGTTAGCCGTTTGTTTATTGCTCTTAGCAAACGTCATAATTTAAACTGCCCGTTTGCTTTGTTTAATGAATTATTTAGCTGGTGATTCAGCTAACATGGTAATATGTTTGTTTTAAAACAATCTCGATATAAATAATTAACCCATTATCTGCGAAATTGCCTTCATGAAGGGATGAGCATTTAAAATCGCCTGAGAAAGTCGTTTCAGTAGAGCCTTGGTATATATTGTTAAGCTAGGGTGCCACCATTAGAAATTCTATTCCTTACCATACACTGTCTATTTTTATTTTTTTTACACTGTTTATTTTTATAATAACAGTTCCTAGTAGTATTAAATTACTAATATTGCATTGTTAATCATAAATTATCATTCAATACCATTTAAGAAACAATATCATTACTTAGGCTATGAAACTAATGAGAAACGAAATGATAAACGAGATTTTAGCTGCTTGCAATTTTAAACAAGACATAACACCTTGTTTAAAGAAAATCAAATGCCTAAAGAATTAATGTCCTCATATTTCTGTTGAACAGAAACCTATCAAAGACACCACTGGTATCTCTTAGACAAAACTTGAGATAAATTAGTTGCTTTAAAAGGATAGAAAATTTCGCCAGCGACAAGAATTGATTAGAAATGTGTATAAATATAACATAAAACGTTATGTCAACATCTTTTTTCTCGTACTTGAAAAATTACCAACCATACCCAATTCAATTGTTTATCAATAGCTTCAATGAAAACAAAAAAAATCGTTTCCACACAATATATATACGGTAAGAAAATAATTAACCGCCATATTTGATGATTGTATATAGTTGCTACATTAAACCAAGAAATGCTTCTCAAAGTATCACTTTTTTGTGAGACTTGTCCTAGTGTTGCGCTACTTTTGCAGCCTTTAACTTGTTGGTTCTTCGTTGTGCCAAGAGAGACGCGTGAACAGGTTTCAATATTCGCTTGTTGTCAGGCGAAGAGTGAAGTGCTGAGAATGTGGCCTTTACTGCATCCTGTGTGTGAAAAAAAATCTCTTAGAACAAGCAGAACGGCACAGTTACCTCAAAACTTTTAACCCCAGGCAAATCTCATATTTGCATTCGACGAAGTGGAACGCAAGCCTAATTTTGGCGTGTGGCTTTCAGAAACTGGTATGCCTGAGTAAGGTTATATTCTGGAAAATCCACATTCCTGTGGCTACCCCGCTTGATTTTTGCAGGGGTATGTCACGGCCAGTAAACTGGTACCGTAATTAAGATATGTGAGACATGTAATGTGAAATGTGACAAACACGTGCTCATGAAACATGCCATGTGAGATGTGATAAACATGTTTCTTATAATGTGCTCTCGATATCTCAGCAGCGTTGGATTTAGTCAAGGATTTATTGTATGCTTTGCCGTGGAACTTTAAGGCTGGGTTAGTATTATATTGAATAGTAACGTTAATTTCACGTATAACGTTAGTTACAGTTTACCTTTATTAAGAAAAGCTAAAACATACATAACAACAAATGAAAGGCAGTTTATCAGAATCTTAATTCTTCTTGTAGATCTCTCGCAAAATGATACATTTGGTAGCGCGAATTAAGAGTAATGGGTAAAATTTTTGTTCAAAATGAAAAGCAAAATTCTCCCGAAAACTGCTAATCAAAAAGTACGAGATTTAGTTGGAAGAATTTGGCAGTATATAATTTGATGCGTTCAGGTCTTTAAAGGTTGAGGGACAGCCTGACATTTTCGAGGCTGGACTGAAACATTCTCACCTCAAGGTCAAATAAAAATATAATGAATTACAATCGCCGTTTTTACTGGCACTCAATTTGTAGCCAATTATAATACCAGGGTTCACACTAAGAAAGAAAAGTGAAATTTCATGACCTTTCTATGACTAAAATCCATTTTCCACGACTCAGAAATATAAAGAGATCGAAGAATCCACTCCAAAAACACGAGCTTCTTGCACTTTAACTCAACGTTAAATGCCAATTACATCTTCTAGACACTGAAAGGCAGTGTGGCGTTCTTGAATTTATTCCAAACAAATAATTTGTTGATGTTTATGTGTAAGATGCGTGTGATGCCGGCGTTTTCTCAGCACACAATAAATTTCTTAAGTTGTTATGAACATTTAGGAACTTGGTGAGGTTCCAAGGAGTAGATATAATAGGACTCAAGTTCCCTTACAAGGATCTTACTCCTGGGCCTAAGGTTTAACGTCCTTATCCGAGAAGACGCGAAAGTCTTACCATTTGCAGATGTCAGAGCAAAGGCAGCACTTTCTCCTTACTTATTTTAAGATCCTGAGTGTTGGTCCGGCCGGGAATTGAAGCCGAGACCTCCCGCACAATAGACAGGCGCCTTACCAACTAGGCTAACCAGGCGCCCATCCTTTTCCATAACCTTTGTAATTTTTTTGAAATTCTATAACTTTTCCAGGCCTTGAAAATGCAAATTCCATGACTTTTCATTACCGGGTGAACACTCAATACATTCCAATACTAACAGTAGTCAACTAGCAACAGAATAATCGGGCAATTCAGTTCTGGTCAGTAGATTTTCTAATTTACACCAGCTACTTCGAACAGTAAACAAAGTACGAGTTTCTGTCTTTGTCAAGAAAGGCATCTCGGAATTTCAAAATATGGCTAGTAAAAGAATGTTCGAAAAGTACCTTTATCCTCGAGACACTACTAATCTGATGAAGTCTATTTTGAGGGAGATGTTGTCTACTCATGATCCATTGATGTTGAAGAACCTGAAATATAATTGTAATCGCATTTAGTCTAGATGTACCTACGCAGGAAAAATGTTTCTTAACCAGGAAAAAACACAGAAGCACTGTTTTCTTATTATTATAGCTGATATTATCAGCGGTCAATACTCTTAAAATTGAACGGAGATCTCCAAAAATACAAAGGATGCTGTCCTGTTGTGTTATCCTTCCAGGGAAGGTAAATGAGCAGCAGTATCTTCTATGATGGATTGGTGTCCGGTCCAGGGAAGTTAAGACTCTAATCCGCTCAACACTACAGAGAAACAAACAACGGCTCATTTGAGCCGCTGGGCTCGGAAACAGATATAGTTTTTTATACAGCCATGTAGTAATAGTCTGAACTAATATGTTATTATTAGTGTTATTATATTTCAATAACAAACAAGAAGAGAAGTATTATTCTCACCTGTGAAGCTGTGATTCGGTGACGGGGGTTGACATGTAAAATTTGTCGAACAAGATCCTGCAAAACATTTAATATTAGGTCGGCCAAGGTTGTAAGGCATATCGAAGATTTAATATTGGTTATACAGTATTTTAACACTAAAATTGGGTAATGTTTACTAATCTTTGGTATAGACTATATCATGTTTAAATAATTAGTACATTTCTCATTTATACTGTTCTATTTTTTATTCATAATTTTATCTCACGTTATTTTTATATATCTATATATACTACTTAACGTTTTCTCTTCATTCTATCAGATGAAAGGTGTAGAAGAACAGCCGAAAGTTTAGTTTTATCTTTAAATTTTTAAACAGAGATCGTTACATACATTTTAAAATTTTTATAAATAACTTCGGTGACGCATCAATTTTTAAATATATTATGTTTGTTTTCAAATTTTGTTTTTTTTTACACTTAATCTTAAATTGTTTGGTGTAAAGAATATTTTGTTTTTTTGAGTATATTAGAAATCCACACCCTCCCCACTCTTCCTTTCTTTTTCTCTTCGCCAAAACCGAATTTACGCAGCTTAAACTTGGTGCTATTTCTGTCACAAGAATTTTATCAAGGTTCCACAAACGGTAACAAGAAACAATTTCCAAATTTTAAAATATTCATGATCATTCCGTTCATTTATGTTAACAGATAAACTAAGCACTATTTTAGAAACAAACACAACATCTCCATAGCAACATCTTCATAGCAACATGTATACGGTGGTATAACACAGATTGAAAAAGCTGCAAACCTTTGCAATATCTGATACTGAATCCCAGGCTCCCCCTGACAGGGAATATTTGCCTTCTCCAATCCTTGCCAAAATCACACTCGGGGGATCTTCAGAGGAGAGTGCGAAAGGAGTTTGTCTAATAAGAGAGGTTTAAAATAATTGTTTTTAAAAAAAAACTCATTTGAAGCTCTTGAAAGACTGTTAAAAAAACTTTTTCAAACTCAGTTGCTTGTGCAGTAGGCTACGGGTAGTATTCCACCCTGCTTTCCAGCCATAACTTGCGAGTGGCTATCGAATTGGCGACAAAACTGTGTGCGGAGATTTCAGAAATGGCGCCAAAACTGTGAGCGGACGATGCAGAAATGGCGCCAAAACTGTGTGCGGCCGTTACAGATATGGCGACAAAACTCTGTACGGAGATTTCAGAAATGGCGCCAAAACTGAGTGCGACCGTTGCAGAAATGGCGCCAAAACTGTGTGCGGCCGTTGCAGAAATGGCGCCAAAACTTTGTGCGGAGATTTCAGAAACGGAGTCAAAATGAAAATGGCCGTAAAGATCCAAAAATAATAATAACAATGGAAAACGATTGTCAAAGCATAATTAGAAGCACTTTATTTACCAGTAGAGCAATTTCAATAATTACTTAAAATATAATCTAATTCACCAGTCCAGTGCTCAACAATATTCAAAGTCCACATTTATACGCAAAATATTGTCCTGAATATATATTTGTTGTGATAAAATGATGTCATCTCTAGAGGATAGTCTCAACAATTTTATTCACTGTCCTGGTTAATTTACGCACCAATCACATTTGAGGAGATTGTAATGATAACGATTGAAAATTTTAACTTACAATTGATAACACGCATTTCGGCCTTGTACTTACCCTGAGAGCATTGTGTACAAAAGTACACCAAGGCTCCAGACATCAGCTGATGCATCATATCCCTGCTTCTTCAATACCTCAGGGGCCACAAAATTGGTTGTATAACAGGGAGTCATTAATAAGCCATTCGTCGCACGCATTTGTTTAGCAAAACCAAAGTCTATGATTCGCAGAGATTCTGGGGAGCCACTATCATCAGCATACAAAATGTTGCTTGGCTTGAGATCTCGATGAACTACCTGATGAACAAGGGAAATAGAATATAGCTAGTTCACAATTACTTCGAGACAAAAGTAGTTTTTGTTTTGATTTGACTTTTATTGTGGCTTTTGGTAATTAATCCTGTCACAAAAATGAAACTTTAAACTGTTTCTTTAAACTGATGAAAGTTAATTCATCGAAAGGGGAAAATGATATTTCGAAAACTGTTTTCCGCCGTCCACAGACATGGATGAATAAATTAAATGAAAAACTTGTTAATCCCGTTTCAAACCTGCTTAACACGTGACATGAGCGAGAGCTTATAATTGCGTTGATTCTTTAAGTTTGCAATTGATATTATTAATGGGAAAGAAATGTCAGTGGTCTTAAAACAACAAGAAATTAAAGGACTCACAAAAAAGCAAAAGCTTTGATTCACTTTGCGGAAGACGTGTCACGATAAGCAGTGCTTCCACTGTTAGGGCAAACGATTGTAAAAGTTCATAGAAAACGAAGCTGTTATAAAGCAATGGTACTTTGTACCACTGCACTCTGATCGGTCACTAGAGGTCTAACTGTCATAGTCTACAAGTAGAGAAAGGATGGTGGATCAAAATATTAATGAGTATCGTTTGGCTATAATATTAGAGGATTTCATCCATAATTTAATTTATATATTCTTTTTGGACCCACTAGTAGGTTTATACTAAAATGAATTAGTTTAGACTTCTGTTCCCCATGGTCTACGAGTTTGAATAACTCATACGGCCTAAGACCTCTTCTACTGACTTGCAGTCCATTCGTCCTCAAGGACTAAGTGTTAATTTTTTTTTAAAAACCACACAACACCTTTGCCAACCTCAGAGCGAAAATGGATTACTGAATTTAATGAAAAAAATATATAAAGAATTAGAATTAATTTTACTAAATACTGAACAAAAGTACAAGAGAAATCCGTGGGGTTCTTGTATGTTTTCTAAAAGCCTTCACTAATTCTTGCTTAAACCTTTTGGTAATGTTAACTATTTATAGAATGGCATTCTATTTTCGATTATTGCTCTTTAAATGCAGTCCGCCGTTCACTAAAAACTTCAAAGACAAAAAACTCTGATAAAAACCAAATTTACAGTTGGTAGCTCACCCCTTCTTGATGAAGAAAAGCAATTGTTCTTGTGATTGTGTACATTATACTAGCAGCATCTCGTTCAGACAGACACTTTAATTTCATTATTCTGTCCAGCAACTCGCCTCCTTTCATTAACTCCATAACTAGATATACAGATTTGCCATCATCGTAAACCTACAAGAAAAGAGACGGGTTTAAGGCATTTTCAACATGGAATGGCACATCGGTGTTTCTACAAAAACACAGCTTTACGAATGGGTTCGCTTCAAGAAAAGACATTAGTCCGAAATGTCAGTTAAAAATTCTGCAGCAATTTTTTTAACGTACAAAATTTATCATTTGTAAAGCATTTTAAACAAAATTGATAAACAAATCATTAGCCTCGAAAAACAAGGCTACCACAGGTAAATCACTTTGGTCTCAATTGTATTGTTAAATTCTCCCTACACGAACCCATACTTGTCATTAGAGATGTTGAGAGAGTTTCACTATTGATCTTTATTTGATCAGTTTTCATTAATGGAAAACCATCTTTGCCACTTTAAGGTGGATGGAGACATTTTACATGATACACACGGATATGTCTCTAGGGTTTAACATCCTTATTTGAGAAGATGCCAAAGTCAAACCATTTGCATATGTTTGATAAAAAAAACTTAAGTATTTTAAGATATTGCAACAAACAAGAAAACAAGAGAAGCAATTTTAAAAGAGACTTACATCTCTGAGATGAACAATATTTTTATGATTGCCATAACGGAGCAGGATCTGAAAAAAAAGTAAATTGTCACCTTATATAAAAAATATTTACCAAATGCCTTTATCAATACAGACATTCAGAGGCCTGGAAAGCCATTGGATATTCTGCACTATTCAACAGGTAGAATTCCTTCCAGCTTTCCATAAAAGTTTATATTGATTTCAGTTTAAATACACCATCAAAAACGTCAGCACAAACTGCAGTTGTAATTCTTCGTTCTCTATGCGAATATGGAAAATGCAAGTGATGCATGACATATTCCCCGGTAACCTACTGGAAACAATTGAATAACTACTCCATGCAGCCAGATCAAATTAGTAATGACCCTTTTTATCTGTTGTATATACTGTTTTCCTGATAGCATTTGCAGTGCTCCACAAGCTGCAACGGTATTGGTCGCCAAGGCAACTAGATTAACTAATGGGCGACCATAACTGTCTTAACGGGCGCCAATTTTCTTTTTTTACCGTTAGGGTGTTTTTAGGTGAGTTTCAGAATAATGAAAACAAGATCCAAAACCCAAACCGTTGATATTCTTGGGAACCATTTTATAAAGTACGGCTGCCAAGAGGCGACTGACAGTGCTCGACCTTAAGTTTATAAATTGCTGGTCCTTGGACTTGTTGAACTGAAAATTTACTAGTCCTGAGTAAATCTACGGTAGTCCTTCCAGATTGCAGCATGACAATATTATTTGCAGTATCTTTTTATAATTTAAAAATTTCATATAATATCATCATGAAACTTGACAATACGGCTGGCAGAGAGTCAAAGACGAGTTTTTGTTTTCACCTTGTATTTTTTAAACATTGCAAACTACAATATAGTTACTGGTCCTTTGACTAGTGGTTCTAAGTTACTACTAGTCCAGAAACATTTTGCACTAGTCCAGGACTAGTGGACTACCGCTAAGGTCGAGCACTGGACTGACAATATAATTAAGCTGGTAGCACTGGTTCGCTATTGGGGTGACAAGACGACAAATTCATCCATTATGTTCACTGACTTGTTTTGCCTGATATCTTTCCTTACCTCAACCTCTTCCTGTGGGTCTCTCTTACTTTTATCAATAATCTGAAAAATAAAATGGACATAATTAAACATTAAAATAATAAAACACAGTTAAACATTAAAAAACAAATGTTTTATCTCAGCTCAACTCTATATGAGAATCATATTCTGACCGATCCGAACGTCTAGTAGAAATACACTGGTACATGCAAACTAAAATTATTCATTAATAAGTGTAATCCAAATAATGGGGTTCAAAACTTCGTTTAGTGTCATTTTTGTACCGCATAAATATTGTCCTATTGGGCACGTTTTGCGTTTGAATTGAATTTATTGAACATTTACTCCGACGAAGGACTAACGTCCGAAACGTCAGTATCTCTTTTTTACGGTGTTGAGTTTACATTTTTATTACCAATAAAAACACAATCAAACATTAAAAAACCAAAGGCTTTTTTGTTGATCTTGGTCTTTGTTATTTAATGATAAAAGACTATGACTTATGTTAATCAGCAATATTTGACAGCTTTTAGAAATTTTTGGAAATGTTTAAAAACTGTTTCTTTTGAAGATCTTTGGAAGTTTTCAGGAATCCTCAGAAATTTCT
Organism: Zoanthus sanctaehelenae; assembly: GCA_028564885.2. Taxonomy (NCBI): domain Eukaryota; kingdom Metazoa; phylum Cnidaria; class Anthozoa; order Zoantharia; family Zoanthidae; genus Zoanthus; species Zoanthus sanctaehelenae. The sequence goes on from JAOTRI020123658.1 coordinate 14,424, forward strand.
TAGTAGTTGTGAAAATTTCCTGAACATCAAAATCTCAGAAATAGGTCCAAATAGATGGATATTTGGCCAGTGGGCTGAACACACATCTTGTCTGACCAGAACACAGGAAATTTCAACTTGCCCATATGTAATACATACTACTTATTAACCGAGAGTAAGGTCATTACAGGGAAATCTCAGACCGATGTATGTCGTATTGACCAAGCGATAAAAACCAAGGTCTGAGATTTCCCTGTAATGATCGAACGGACGAGGATAAAAAGTTAATTATGTGGCTTTTTTACGATTTTTGTCATAATCGGAGCTAATTTCTAACTTCAGGTTGCGTGCGCATACCGATAGCACAAAATTAATTACAACTCATCACACTGTGAGAAATTTTCAAACCATATAATAATACTATATAAACATTGAAATTTTATCTCAATTTTTGTTCATCGCCTTTTTGAATCATTCTGCCAAAATTGCCTCATTACAATTCAACTTTCACAAATTAAAAAAAAAACATATCTATTCTACCTTAACTGCATATTCTTGTCCTGTTGCTTTATGAACACACTTTTTACAAATAGAGTAAGAGCCTTTGGCTATTTCCTGAAGGAAAAAAAAACAGACTTAAATCAAGTTATCATTTTTAAGAAATAAATAACTGAAAACTTTACTACCATGTTTAAAAGTATATTATATTCAAAAAAACTTATTACTAGCTTTTTATAATTTTATTTAAAAAAAACAGCCAAATATTTTCTTTTACTAGCCCTTTGTTGAAATTCTAAAATTCCTTCCTTGATAAAGACAGAAACTTTTATTTTGTTTGAGATTAGAAAATCTACTGGCCAAAACTGAATATCTACTAGTTAATTCTAATTAGTAGGAATCTTGTACTGTTAGTGTTGAGCCCTGCTGCAAACGTTTGACTAGAGTCATTTAAAAAATCAGCAAGGCACCAGAGAGAGGAATTGCTTTGTAGCTTAATGCTAAATCAATTGTATTCTTCAAAATTCCAATGAGAAAAATAAAGTTTTTAAATTTTGTTCTGTCTGGTTAGCCTAGTTGGTATGATGCCAGTTTATCATGAGGGAGGCCTGGGTTCAATTCCCGGCTCGACCAACACTCAGGGTCTTAAAATAATTGAGGAGAAAGTGCTGCCTTTGCTCTAACATCTGCAAGTGGTTAGACTTTCACGTCTTCTCGGATATGGATGTTAAACCATAGGCTCTCAGGGATTACATCTGTGTTTGTGTGAGTGTTGTAATATGAAAGGTCTCCGTTCATTTAAGTGTAGTGACAATGGTGTCCCAAACTAGTAGGCCTTTGGCCAGCTAGAAAGACTTGACACCTAAAAAAAGTCTTTATTATTTATTACATTTAAATTTTGGGGTATAAACAATAATTTACCTGTTTCATATCATATTCTTCCAATATTGATGTTGTCTTTTTAACTGAAAAACTTACACCATGCTGGATAAAAAAGACATATATTAGAAAAATTATTTCATATTGAAAAAAACGGACAACTGTTTTTAAAGACATGTTTTGGCATGCTTTTACCATCATCAGTTTAATGAAAAGTAATGCATGTTGAAGGTCTTGTAAGGAAATCCATCCTTGATATTTGCTTGCTAAGTCATGTATGACGTTTCCAAAAGATCGTAATAATAGCAATAACGATAAATATTGAAAAAAACGGACAACTGTTTTTAAAGACATGTTTCGGCATGCTTATGCCATCATCAGTTTAATGAAAAGTAACACGTGTTGAATCCACTTGTGATATCGATATGTGTATGGCATTGGCTAACCTATGAATAAATGTCTTCCCAAGCCACACCCAAAACTCCAACTGTCCTCCCACATTTCAAAATGATTCCATCTCAGTCTATAGATTAATCACCTTAGAAACCATTACTTACATTTCCACCAATTTCCATTTTCTCTGAGCCATTTTCTGAGTTTTGGTCCTGAAAAATATTTCACCAGTCAAGCTTGATTTAAAGACTAACATCTGAAAAGTCAGTAAGTATTCTTTCTTTTATACAGTGTAAAATTTACATATTTATTACCAAATGGTTTCTTTAGAAACACAGACACAGCTCAAACTAGTTTACCGCTAGTTCGTTTTCTCTTTTGATCTAAGTAAATGTTGCAAAGGTTTCATTATCTACAAGTGAGTAAAAATACCTGCGAGTATAATAAGACAAAAGAAAATCATGAAAGTGCGAGGTCTGAGCCTCTCAAAATTCTCCCAACTACACCTTATACTTCTAATGTTTTAACACAAAAAAGTTTATTAATGAAATCCTTATTTTTCATTTCTAAATTATCACTTTTAGAACCAGCCCAACAGTAATCTGGCTCATTAACAGTTTACTTGATGTGCAAACATCCATTTTAGGCTAAAACCCAGGAGATAAGAGTATTTTGAGGTTTGTTGCACACATGTTCATTTTAGGCTTATATCTATTAGATATTTTTAGAGCTCGATATAATAATGTAATAAAAGTGTTGATTTATTGTCCAGGGGGAGTCAAAGACTCTCGTCTGCTTAACACTACAAAAACAGGAGATAAGTGCCGGCTTGAAAGAATTTAGCTACTTTTGTACATAGTTTTTCAACAGAAATGACAACTCAATACTTGGTCTACTTGAGAAGGAGCAAGATATACTAACGGCTGTCAAGGTTGGTGCAACAAAACTGAATCCTCTAAATAGCTGATGACAGTTTGCACTGGGTGGAATAGCTGGAGAATCTGCAATACAAATTTCATTTTTAAAAACATTAAAACATTTTTTAAAATAAAATTTACTTAATTATGAGATTTAAAATTAATAATTTTGCAAGTGAAGATATGAGAAACTAACATACCAAATGCTTCGAATGTTGTGTGCATTGTAAAAAACATTCCCTAACCACCCATTTCATTTATGCAAGCAGTGAAAATGAACCATTGTTAAAAATTAGAATAACGACAATGATGATGCTAATCTGATCAATGTAGAAATATTTTTAAAATTTTTTACCTCGGGGTGTCTTTGAAGTAAACTCTGGATCAAAATAAAAAACATCATCTACTCTTCCAGCTGCTGGGCGAAATGGTGGCTTCACTTGTTTCTTGAAAAGTTTCTGCAGTCAAAGCAAATTAAACAGAATAACAACTTGGTAATCTATTTACTTAACTTAGAGAGCTTAACAAATTGGAATTGATTGATAGCAGCTCTGATTTAAGAACCATATCTCTGACAAAAAAAAAACAGCAGCTTAATGGCAGTGGGTGCTATAGTACTTCACTCCAATATTTAGTATAATAGTGATAAAATTAACCAAACAAAAAGTTCACTCACATCCCAGTTAATTGAAGCAAAAAATGAATGACTCATAATGTCTTTAATTCCATCTTCACCAGCACCTACAAATATATAGAGGATATTACACGATGGTGTAATATTTTTATTTTCGAGTGGCAAAACAATATTTTACGATCAAGAACAGTTAGTGAGTAAAATATTGTTTTTGCCACTCGAAAATAAAATTCATATCTTCAAGCTGCCGTGTGATGTTCTTTTTATTATATAGACACAAGTGTTTTTACGTCATTGATAAACTCACATGAGAGATTATGGAAAATAAACCACTCAGGTTCCAGATGTAGTTTTTATGTATTTCTGAAATTGAGTCTACATAAAATACAAAATATTCTTTTTTAGTTAAATGGAAATGAGAATTGATAGAACAAAGCAAACTTCTGTTCTATTCCAATACAGTTTAAAACTAAAATTCTCTCAAAATTGATTAAAATAAAGTATGGGCCCAAGTTGGAAGAATTAATATATAAAAATAGGACTGCAAACTTCAGTTAAACTAGTACTTACCTAATCTATTGACTGGATTTCTCTTAAACACTTGTCGTAACAGACTCTGAGCTTCTGTTGATAGGAACTGCGGCATTCCTAACTTGGCTCTTAAGAGTTATGCAATTGAAAAAAAAGTTTATTAGTCCACTATCTATAGTATTACATCTGAAAACATCAGGTACAGTATCTATTTGCAGCTTATGACATTTAAATCCACAATTTATCAAATACCCTCCTTGATTAGCTTAAATTTGCTATTTGTCATTATTATAATAATTGTATATATTAACTTTGTATTTCAATTCAATAATGGATTTGTTTGTTTGATGGTTGGTAGGTTTATGGTGTTGTGCACTAACAAATATCAAAACTTCTGTTTTTCTAACCTTGCAAGAAACTTCTATGTAACAAAAGAAAAGTTTTTTAATATATATAAACCAAGTAACAAAGATTATACTGTATAGTTAAAATAGCAGGCAAAAGGAAGAGTCATCCAGTTTCAAATTACCAAAATATCTCTAGATATGTAATCAATGAGGGCAAGTACTAATCAATGGGCTTAGCTAATTATCAGAAAATTCCAATGATTTTACGAAGTATTGGGAAGTCTGCATATTGTGATACTATCACATTAAGTTGGTTCTAGTTGGAGTTTACTAATATCTAACATCAAGTTGAGGCTTGCCCTGAGTAGCCTTTGCTTTTGTTGTTTATATCTAGCAGTAATGAGGAACTTGAAACTAGAACGGACATGGTTGGCACAGTTGGTAAGATCTCTGCTTTCCAACTACAAGGTCCCGAGTTCGATCCCCGGCACTTTGCCGAGATTTGAATCTTTGTGTGACCTTCTTTTCTGCTTACGCCAACTCAGCTTTCCATCCTCTCGGGGTAGGTAAATGAGTACCAGCATCTGCTGGGAGCTAACCTGCGATGGATTAGTGTACCGTCCAGGGGAAGTCAAAGACTCTCATCCGCTTAACACTACAAAAACCGGAGATAAGCGCCGGCTCCATGGGCCACTAGACTCGAAAGGATTTAGCTTATTGTGATTTTGTTCGTTTTTGTTAAATTGTCTAGGATTTTAAAAAACACAGAACGACAGATTTATAAGTGAAATATATATATTCTTCAATATCATAAGCACCTTCAGAGATTCCTCCGAGGATCAGTGGTGATATGGAAGGCATTACGCTTATTTTTTGATGATTTGGATCCAAAGTATGGCTTGTAAGTTTTATATACTTATAAACTAGTTGTTGCAGTAAGCAAGTGGAATGCTGCTCGCATATTGTTTATTATTCTTAAAAGCCAGATATCTTGACATTGCTCGTGAAAAATATTGCAAAGGCAGATAAACAATAAACATGTGTATCTGAGACGTACGTGATGGAAAGCTCGTTTTCGTATACCGCTGATCATTATACTGAATGCCCAGAAACTCAGTGCTAAAATCCGTCGTTGAGTGGAATCTAAGTGAAAGCTGGCCTGTAACACAGGCAGCCCAAATCCGTCAAAAAGATGAATAAACTTAAATTATTTTGAGGGCACAAGGAATAATTTAAGACTCAAAACATATAAAGACATTAAGCTTCGTTCCAAATATTAGCCCTTCTCAAGTGCGTGTTTGCCACTGGTATATAGTGGGATGCGAGGCAAACAAATTAACATGTTAAAGCAATTTCACATATATTTGAAAGTCACGCGATCACGAAAGCTACTGACTCACCTCCCTCCACACTGTAGCGCCGATATGGCATTCCGCAAATATGTGAAAGCCGTTTTTTATCGGTTTTCTTTTCGCTCTGTTTTCTCGCTCCCCCTTTGTTTTTTTCCTTATCTTTTTCAACTGGTGACACAGCTTTCCCTTGGTCTCTTTCGGCTGAAAATCTGAAAATCAGGTGGAGTAACACTATCAAGTTAAAGATCACTTCCGGTAAGATGACATGATTTCCGGTTCGTAAGCTATATGGAGAGCAATAGCGCAGGGCATTACCTTATAATTTGGACAAACAAGCCAGCTAAATAAAATTACGTGGTGGCTAACACTATACTTTACTTAAGATTTAACAATAAGTTCGCTCCTTTTAATTCTATAAAATCGCTACTCTTTTAAATGACTTTTTGATTAAACATGTCTATGTTTGTTCGAGTCACATGGGGGTAAGATTTCTATTTTTAGAATACTTGTGCTGCGCCATTACGTCCCAGCTCAGCGATATTACAGCTGTAAGCTATGCTAAAGCAAGAAAGACAAGAAATCAAAGCTCGTTTTACTAAAACTACTAATAATATACCTGCCAACTTAATAACGGGTTTTTCTCGCCTAAAATCCGAAATTCCTCGCCCTACCCGCCTAGGCCTCGATTTCCTCGCCTAAATGACAAAATGACTTGAAGCTTCTGGATTTTTAATCAGTTCCAACTGTAGATTATTTTTTATTATTAAAATTTGTAGAGCCTAACTGAAAAATATATCTAGATATCTGTGTGCGTAAAGATCAAATAATAAAAGTACTTAGACTTTGCAAAAAAGCAGTACTGGCTCTTAACTTTCAAATATTTGGATCGTCTTCAAGTACACTCGGGACATCCTCAGGACGTGGTCGACTTACGTACAAAATGTGGCACCAAAATCAAAAGTATCTCGCCTAAATGTTTTAAGGTTGACAGGTATATAATAACATTTAGTAATATAATCATTCTGATTGTTTTTAATTTCCAATTCGAATTGTTAAGAATAGGAAAGAAATGAGTTTGGAGCTAGTGAAATCGTGGATTCTATCTATTATGCTGGTCTGATAAAATATTCTGGAATTTGTCCAAGCAGAGCTTAGGGCAAAGTTGAATGTAGACATTTTTATGATTTGCGCAAGTAATAATCAGATTCGTCCTATAAAGAAATAATGACACGATTTAAGGCGGTTTAATATAAAAAAAATTGCATTAAAGTCTTTGATTGCGACTAGTGAGTTTTGGAAATTGTAGCGCCGATATGGAATTCCGCAAATATGTGAAAGCCGTTTTTAAGGAGGCATATTGAAATTGAAATTGAAGGAAATTTAATTATGGCAACTTGAAACAACATTGTAAGTTTAAGGCAGTGTTTAAAAGTATCGAAGCAACTTAAGGCAAGTTTAAAGTGCTACTATGACGAAAATAGCATAATTCAAATCTAAGCCATTTTAAAACAGAGAAAAGAAGTTTGTAAAAGAGTAAAAATACAGTTTACTGTTTTCAAATATCTCTTTTCGTTCCAGAGAAATTTGCAAATTAGGCAATTTATAACGTCATATATCAACCAAATTTTGATCAACTATGATACTTTAGAAGTGCTCTGCAATATGAACTTAACAAATTTTGTTACCATAGCAACACACTGGGTTCCAGACCTCCACGATATTAAGGGTTTTTATGATCTTCTCTTGCATGCTAAAAATTGATATTAATTTTGCTTATTGTGCTTTAACTGCACGATCCAGCATGTATATAAATAAAGTAGGTTAAGTTCATGACCTTGCTCAATGTTTTCCAAGCTTAAAATTGCTAAAATCTTGAAATCAAGCAAGAGGGGACTGGTACATGGTACAGAGTGGGTAGCCATAGGAACGGAAATTTTTATAGCTGCAAGTATGTTGCATGTAGAACTTTTAGTCTACCAAGTTTCAAATGTTGCTGATGCAAATGGACCAAGATAATGCTTTTTATATACTCGATTTATCATTTGGTTGAGTGTATGATGTCATCAGTTATTTCATTTGCATATTTTACTCATTTTTCTAACGTAAATATTTCTAGAACCACAGAAGATAATAGTAAACGGTAAACGGAATCAATAATGACTCGTAAATTTTTATGTGATTAACCTAAGAGATCAAAGGGTAAAAATTTGATCATAGTAGCACTTTAAAAAAAAGCTCTTATTATAGTTGAGCACGCCACTCTGACAAACCAGCAGTATATCAAGGATTTTAACATCAAAACGAGTCTATCTGGTCATGCTTCGTGCAAAATTAACCCAATAGTCTGGTTTTGACGGCGTTGCTAAAACGCAGGTCAAGGGTAAGGGTAAAGGGTAAGGGTAAAGGGTAAGAATAAGGGTAAGGGTAAAGGGTAAGGGTAAGGGTAAGGGTAAAGGGTAAGGGTAAGGG
>JAOTRI020123659.1:0-11937 GCA_028564885.2 Zoanthus sanctaehelenae
ATGTACTTGCACTTCACTCTTTCCATATTTAACTCTGCTCAGGTTCAATATTCCCTGTAAAACAATCACCACACACAGTAAACATATAGTTTAACCTGATCTGAAACCTGATCAGGGTTTCAGTTAAATATCTAGGAGATAAAAACTTTAACTTATCTAAATCCAAGCTAAATCCTTTATGAGCCCTGTGGCACATGAAGAAAGTGCTTATCTCCAGGTTCTGGATGAAAATGTTTGACTCCCCCAGTCCATAGCAGATTAGTTTCCACCAGATTCTAAGCTAAATCCTTTACGAGCCCTGTGGCACATGAAGAAAGTACTTATCTCCAGTTTCTGGATGAAAGTGGTTGACTCCCCCTGGTCGAAACACTAATCCATAGCAGATTAGCTTCCAACAGATTATACAGAAAAATTCACTGCCTGATGAGTGAATTCCACGTTAAATTTCACGCGAAAAACCGATATCGCACGGTAAAGTCGCATAATGAATAAACTACGTATGTACAATTCCATGAGACTGAGAGATCTAATCATGTGAGTATAAGTGATTTTCTCAAATTTTCTAAAAGTTCAAATTTCAGTTCAAAATTTGGCAGACATTCTTTAAATAAATTTGTTCATTTCAAAGGTGATATTTTCGTAACATGAGTTTCATTTTGTTTTAACGATAGAAACAATTTTTGCTTGCGAATCACGTCAGCAATATCGCTTCATGCACAAGTGCGATTCCACGCTAAATCCCCTCTCTTCAATAGCCAATCAGAGCGCGACTTCACCGTTAGTTATGCGATTCTAAGCTAAATCCTTTACGAGCCCAGTGGCACATATCTCTGGTTTCTGGATGAAAGTGTTTGATTCCCACAGGTCGAAACACTAATCTACAGCAGGTTAGCTTTCAACAGATGCTAAGCCCAGATATTAATCTATCGTAAATTAAACCTTTCAGTCCCAGTTGAAATATTAAGTTCTCCCAATTGGAGCCCATATTTTTAACCAAAAACTGAGTTTGAGAGAATTTCACTTTTAATCTTCAGTAGTTTGCTTTGTTTGATCAATCCTCATTTTCTAATAACCAAATGTCTAGTTTTGTATTTGCTATTTAGGGAGAAGTTGAGAGTTGATAAGTGATTGGGAGTGAAAGGGTTAACTCCCAGCAGATGCTGGTACTCGTTTACCTACCCCGGAAGGATGGATGGAAAGCTGAGTCAGCTTTCGAAGGAAAGAAGGTCACAAATTAAAATATTCGAATTTCGGCAAAGCCAGGGTTCAATGTAACTGGGAACCTTGTGGCAGGAAAGCAGAGGCCTTAACAACTGCACTAAACCTTTCGGCGAAAAATAATCGCAGCTAAAACAAAACTGTCATTATAGAACCCCCCAGCGATTATTAGTCGGTATACAGGCATGTCCAATCGAAATGGAGTCAAAGGTTTATTCTTGAATAGATTGAATACTGTGGGATACGGTCGGGTGACAATGAAATACTGACGTTGACAAAGCAAGCCGTATCGCTTAACCTAAAAATTAACACTGTTAAATATTAATATCTACGTTTGCAAATTGCATGCATTTAATATTTACACAAATTACCTGACTTCCATTAAAAAAAGTGCTCTATCAAAAACCCGTGAACCTTTGGAGAATATTCTTCAAAGGTCATAGAGATAAAACCAGCAAAATACGACGTGCGGATCTTATTTGAAACCCCGCTGGACGATACCGTTGAAGAGCACTTGTCAAGAATAACCTAAAAATAATAGGAAATTCTTTGAATATGTTCAAGATCTTGACTCAACACCAATTTTCACTGATCTGTTCTCAAATTCAAACGTTCATCTTTTCAGCGGGCTATAAAGGTATGGAGAACATACTCTTAAATTATTTTTTTATAGAATTCTTATTTTCCAACTTAACAAAGAGAAAGAGGATATACAAAGCGCCAGTGTACATGTTACAGGCGAAATTTATTTTCAGATTATCTTGTTTAACCTAGTTTACATTTTTAAATAAAGTATATTTTTTTAACCTAGTATTTTTTTAACCTAGTATTTTTTAACCTAGTTTTTTTAACCTAGTTTTTTTAACCTAGTATTTTTTAACCTAGATTTTTTAAGCTAGTTTTTTTAACCTAGTATTTTTTAACCTAGTTTTTTTAACCTAGTTTTTTTAACCTAGTTTTTTTTAACAAACTTTATTGTTTTATTCCTAGTTTATTTTTTTAAAAACTAGTTTATTTTTAAACTTTTGCTTAAACAAGTCCATTTTTAATGACTAAATTAAAGTCATTATAGTGGTGAGACTGGTACCAATAATTCATAAGGTTGAGAATTATAGTGTGAATTGCAACGATGCTTGTGTGGTCAAGTGGATAAGGAAGAGGACTAGACATCCGAGACTAGAGGTTGGGCGTTCAAATCTTCGTGAGTACCAAAAAATCAGTTTAAAAGGAAAAAAGTAAGAGCGAGGTTATATGGGAGGTTAGGAATAACTGTAGGTATAGGAGGGGAATGGCAGAACAAGAAGGGAGGGGGGGTTGGTGAGGAGGAAAAAACTGAGAAAACGATTTTTTTTTTCAGACAGGTGAAAAAAAAATAACCTAGGTTGATTTAAAAATAAACTAGGTTTTAAAAAAAGGTTAAAAAATAAACTAGGTTAAAAAAATAACCTAAAAAAAATTTGACCTGTAAGATATACCTAATTGTGCAAGCTACTGGAAAGCGGAAAAGAGAAGTTGGCCTAGTTGTACCGGCAAAATTCACGGTACTCACCAAAGAACTACGAATTGCCAGGATTCTGTAAAAGGAACTTAACGGTCGAGCTGTTAAATATGATCATTTTGAACTTAAAAATATTGTTTTTCATGAAAATAAACGAGCAGTGCTGTCTTAGAGCCGGTATCTCAGGGTTTTTAGCTATATGCAATCCTCGATTAAGCGCCCCACTAAGATGGGAGGCACTTATTCGGGGGAGGCGCTTATAAGGTGGAGGCGCTTATTCGAGTAAATACAGTACTTTAATTTCTTTCATGAAACTTGGGCGGACCTGGTTGGTGCAGATGGTAAGATCTCTGCTTTCCGACCCAGTTCCATCCCGGTAGTTTGCCGAAATTCTAATATTTGTGTGACCTTCTTTTCCGCCAAAGCCAACTCAGCTTTCCATTCTTCTGGGGTAGGTAAATGAGTACCAGCGTCTGCTAACCTGCGGTGGATTTGAGTTTCGTCCAGGGGGAGTTAAAAACTCTCATCCGCTTAACACTACGGCATCCGGAGATATGCGCTGGCCCCATGGGCCACTAGGCTTGTATAAGGATTTAGCTTTAGCATGAAACTGTAAATTTTCACAACTTAGATACAGCCAATCACATTGCTCAGGTCATTTTCGTGCTTCACAATGCTATGATAAAAATACTTGGCCAATCAAAACGCACGATTTGTCAAAGTTATTTCGTAAAACACTTTGTCTCTGTTTTCAGTGAAGACATTTCTAAAGCTACATGTCACTATGTATAGTTTAAATTCTTTCAAAAAAATTGTAAATTTTTACAACCACAACCATATTGCTTGAGTCATTTTCGTGCTTCATAACGCTATAAAAAATAAAATGAAAACATTTTTGTGTACTTTCTAAATTGTTCTATGTTTTTAAATAGTTATTACACTCGCCTTGGCAAATCAACTTTTTGAACAAAACTTCTCACCTTTTCAGGCCCATCGAAAATTGGATTTTCCCAGTTCTCCACCATGTTTGACAGTGTCTGCGACTCACAAACTGGATATGAGTCTTTCAATATAGAAAATTTGCTTGTGCCTGCGTCCATTAATTGCTCTTCACACATATCAGATGAGAGACGTGTCTTGCAATCTTAACGGGGATAAGGCGGTAAACGATTAACACAATACATGCATGAAACAGAAGCAGAACAAAATCTACATAAAACTTCTGTAATTATTGCCGTATGAATTGCAAATGTCATTGTAGAATTTAAAGTAACCACGATTATTATACATTTAAAAATCATAAATTGTGGGAATTTCGTATGTATAAAAATATTCTTATCCGACTCATGGTAATGGCAAAACAACATTCAAATACGACTTTTATGGTGTATTTTGCGTTTAAAGTTTTTATGTATCTGTTCCACTTTCTTGTAAAACATGGTAGCGAAGTGTTGTGTTGGAACTACGTTAATTGAACAGTAATATTTTTCAGTCCATTTAGTTTTCTCCGATAGTAGTGAAATTAAAAATAATTATTCAACTTTTTTCATCTCTTGTATAGAGTATGTTTCCAGAATGCTCGTTTTGGGTCTCAACTTCTTTTTTTTGTCTTAATCTCGCCAATCAAAAAAAAACACGAATATTATCCTTTTTCAAGGGCTTAATGATTTCCCTTACGTGATATACTGCACCTTCTCCACATTATTCAGCCATTTGCATCCTCAATGTTCACACCAACTTTGCGACTCTTCTCAATTATTTCTTTCCAAATCTTCCACTTCAGCTTTCAATCTTAAAATTCCATGCCTGTTTCATACACACGTAGGTTTACACTCTTACGCTTCGTGAGTTTTGACTCACACCCGATGACATTATGGCTACGCTTTAGGAACATTCGTACTTTTAAGGAAAGTTCTGGCGGTACGTGCAACCAATTGTACAATTCAAGGTTTGTTTACGACTGAGCTCTTGAAAGCTAGTTATTACGCCTTTTTAACTTGCGTGCTTCCCTCGAATACGCGCTCTTAAGTTGAAAATTCGCGCCAAAAATGCCATTCTACTATCGAGTGCAAAAACAATTGGGTCAACTCATCGAGACACAACACAACCTCCCCCATCGAATGTTCTCAAAATAAATTCATTGCATATTGCAGGGCACAACGATAACAACAGCGCAATATTTCATAGGGGGATGGGATATTAATAGAACGAACGCCTTTTTTCTAGATTTTATTGCTTCATATATGTGCGAATTTTGAAAAAAAAAATCTCATGTGTAGCAACGATTTTGCTTCGGGTTGTATATCAAGTCAACTCACGAAAAATAGACCTCTATCATAAAGATACGTTCGGGTACTTGAGCTCTCCATTCATGATCGTGAAGAACTATTACATTCTTTCAAACCGCCTCAAAAAAATCAAAAACAATAAAGACACACACCTTAAGGGAATAAAACACACAATTTTTACAACTTAAAGTAGTCTGAACCTTCTGTGATCATCAAGTTCACAAGTCGTGAACCCTTGAACTCTCTTAACATGATAACTGCTATACGTTTACAATTGAGAAGTAACATTTACGATTGTGGCAGTAATTATCATAAACTTACCAGTATCTAAACCATCATAAGCTTTTTTATTCTTGATCCTATCAGCACGTGGTAACCATGGCGAACAGTCGAAGGACAATTGAGGTACAAGAGGGTGTTGACACCGTTGTTTTATGCCTTGTGCATTGTTTTCCTCTTTCATTTCATTTCGTAATGGCAACTCAAACGAGCAGTTACCGCTTCTAAGATTGATAAAGATTTTCTTTCCACAATTAGAATCATATGTATACAACCATTCCTGTTTTTGATCCTCTAAAGAAATCGCAACATTTTTCTCATTGTTTTCACAATTTGTATCTGAACATATCAAATTCTCTGCTACTTTCTGCTGATGATCCTGAGTTTCAGATATCGATTCTTGACGCTGGTTTGACAAACAGGTGGCATTTTGTGTATCAACAGAGGATTCCATGGAAACATCAAGACTATAGCTTTCATTATTCCTCATAGGCCTGGAGTTCGAGTCAGTAACTTCCATCTCCGAGGACATTTCAGGCAGTGTTATAGAACTACTGTCACCGCCTCTCTCAAACAAAGTTGCCTCTTTAGACATAGATGAAGAGTTGCCCTGAAGGCTACAAGATGGTATTGGAACGCGCCCGATAAAATTTTCCGGCCTGTTGAATGATGTATTAAAGAATTTGCTCGAAGACATTAACATCGCGCTTGTATTGCAACTTAAAGCATTGCCATCAACACAGTCTACTTCATCAGAAGAATGAGTTCTATTAGGTTCAAAGTTCCAGTTCGGTGAAGATGAAAATGAAATTCCAGTACATTTTCCATCTCTTGTTTTGCTGCTGCATGCATTGCTTATAAAATCTTTGGATTTATGAAACAGGGTACTGCTGGCGATACATGGAGCTGCTTGTTGGAGAGCATTGGTTTTACGGCTTCTATTAAAAATCTTTTCAACACGTGGATAAAACTGGCCTCTTAATTTTGACACCCCAGAATTACTACTAGTTCTTTCCTTAGAAAGAAGGATCTTTTTCTTAACCTTTAAAGACATAATACTGTTATCTGAATTGTCCTCGGTCTCTGTAGCGTTGGAGATTCTTTTCCTAGACTGTAAACCTTGCAACGTAATAGGATTTGGTGAATCAAAAGTAGAACTTCTATCTTTCGCTCTATCGTTAATACATGAAAAAATGCTTGTTCTTATACCCTGGAGAGCAGAGCGTTTTTCTTCAATGCTAGAAGTTCGTAACACGTCAGTTTTTGTACTGTACTTCAACATTTTCAGTTTTTCCCTGAAGTCAGTTGAGGTAAAACCAGGTTGAACCGTGTCAGATTTCTCCACAGTAAGTTCTTCTTTCTCGATTCTGCTGCTTCCTGGCAAAGTTTTATGAGTCCTCTGATCAATGTTAACTGCATTTTGTATTTGGTAATCCAGAGATTTTGTTCTTTCAGTCATTTTCTGACTTGTAAGAATCGAATTGCTGATTTTCTCTTTCTCACGTGTTAACGGAACTAGGGAATCATCAAAGGACACGTACTTAATCGAATCTACATTGTTATTATCAATGCTTATTGCGTTGTAGATTTTGTGATTATTACTTTGGCAAATTTTATTCCGTTCATGCTCTTCATCAGTTTTTGGAGTTTCATTTGGCTGGTCTTCAAATTTGTCAATTTTGCTTGATAAACGTTCTAGTGGCGACTTATTAATGTATCTAGACTTAGAACACTTTCCTTGCCTGACCCTACAAAAATGAACCGAAAGGGTTTTAAATCAATAAGCACAAAATAGTACTGTAGGGGGGAATACAAGTTATCATGAATGACGTTATAAAAGAAAATTCACGGTTGTTTTTGTCCTTAAGGTTTGATATCATTAAGCAAATACAACTATTGTTCAATAATTTTATTGTAATCAATATTATCTCCTTTACAACTGCATCATGAAAGGAATCATGGCGTCAAAATGACAAAATTAACAATACTACAGTTTTCAACATTTGATGTACAGACAAGGATGTAAATCATTGGCAAAGCCAGAGCTGCTTTCCTTATATTAAAAAACGTTTGGTCATCAAGAAAGCTATTTTTAAGAACTAAGCTGCGTATATTTCGATCTAATGTTAAGTGTGTTCTACTCTATGAGGCAGAAACATGGAGAACGACTACAAGAATACTAGGCAGAATCCAAAGTTTCATCAACAATTGTCTCTGAAGAATTTCTGGATTATGCTGGCAAGACAAAGTGACAAATGAGGAGCGATGCCATCGGGCTGAGGAGGTGCCGATTTCAATGCAGATTAGACGAAAAAAGTGGGAATGGTTGGGCCACACTTTGCAGAAGCCGCCAAACAACATCACGAGGCAGGCCCTTTTGTGGAATCCCCAGAAGAGAAGGAAATGAGGGCGCCCAAAAAATAGCTGGACAAGAGATCTACAGATAAGGAAGTCAAAAATAATGGTTGGAACTGGGCAGAACTAGAAAGAAGGGCTCAGAACAGGGTCAGATAGAGGAATCTCATCAACGGCCTATGCTCTGCAGGGGGCAATGGGCCTAAGTAAGGGCCTGTTCACATGAGGCGAGATATCTCGGGGGCTAGGGATAACTCGATCCTCCAAGATATCTCAGGCAGAGCCAAGTTTCTCTACATTTACTTTATGTTCCAGCCATTCCGTTCACATGAAGACGAGACGACTCGGGGGTGCAAGATATCTCAGTCTGGAAGGTAGGGATAGCCCTAGGGGTAAAGTTGTCTCGGTCCATGTGAACGGTACACATCGAGATATCTCGGTGGTAAGGGACAACTTTGTGAGTCGTGCGCATGCATTTCTATCAGAACGAGACAAGAGCACAGTTACTTAACAACATTAATCAAGACATCTCGGGGTCAAGTTTTCTCATGTGAACCAGGGACAGTTTCATCCCTACACCACCAAGATATCTCTACCCCCCGAGATATCTTGCCTCATGTGAACAGGCCCTTAGTAAATAAGCAATGAGTGATGTGTTTTGGAACATATTAAATATAATTAGTATAAACCTACTGACAATCAAACACACATCCTGCATTCTGATTGGCAACTCCACTAGATGTCTAAAATGTGATAGGCTAGGCCTGCTAGTCCAGAAAAATAATAATGGCGGGTCAAAATAGTAATGAGACCCGTTTTGTTATAATATCAGAGGATTTTATTGATAATTTAATTTGTACATCCTTTAGGAGCAATTAGTAGGCTTATGTAATACTAAAACAATTAGAATTTTCGATCTTAAGGACTACAAGTTTGTCTCATGAACTATTGACTCGTAGTCCATTTATTCTCATGGTACAATGATTACAAAGGGTCTAGATATAATCAAATTCACAATGAATCTTTAGTTAAGAAAACTGCCACAGTTTTACTACTATACATGTTTCGGCAACTCTCTTGCCATCATCAGTAGTAAATACAGCAGGAATTGGAAGTGATGGTTAATTAGCAAACAATTTTATAAAATGATTAAAATTATAGTACATGCATTTTGATTGGTGAATATGGTTTTTTTCATAGTGCTATGAAGGACAAAATATAGTATGTAAGCAACCTGATTACCCAATCTCTTTTTCTTTGCAAACTTGTTAGAAAATGAAATTTTACAAAATGAAATAAAGCAATATCCTCTGTGCTTTCACAGCCTGTTGAAAACCTTGATATGTGTAAGTTCTCTCGAGCTGGTGAAAGCCTTTGATTTTTAACACTATAATATTCTGTTCCACCCAAAAATTATGGGGATGAATAAAACAATTTCAACCTAAAGTTGCCTAAATTAATTATGTGTAAATAAAATTATAATTTCTGTTCTACTTGTGGGGCTTTTATAAGCCTTCAAAGGATTATTCAACAAGAATGCAGTTTTAAGGCTTAAATTGTGTGTGTTGGACACAAATTAATGTATTGGCATTCTAGAAATCACTCTACCGAAGGCTGCGATTAGAGGAAACATTTAGGCATATGGGTATAACCGCCGTCTGGTTAGCCTAGTTGGTAAGACGCCAGTCTATCGTGCGGGAGGCTTGGGTTCAATTCCCAGCCAGACCAACACTCAGGGTCTTAAAATAATTGAGGAGAAAGTGCTGCCTTTGCTCTAACATCTGCAAATGGTTAGACTTTCACGTCTTCTCGGATAAGGGAGTTAAACCGTAGGCCCTCTGGGATTGCGCCTTTGTGTTTATGTCAGTGTGTTGTAATGTAAAAGGTCTCCGTCCAAAAAGTGAGAATTGATCAAACAAAGCAAACTAATGAAAATTAAAAGCAAAATTTTCTCAAACTTGTTCAAGGAAAAGTATGAGCTCAAGTTGGGAGAATTTAACAATATAACTGGTACTTCATAGATTATGATAGGGTCAGAGGTTTGAGCTTAGGATGGCATACCCTAAATGAATAGAATGAATAGGCTGATACTTATTTACAGTACCTACCCCAGAAGGAAAGGTAGCTGAGTTAACTTACTAGGCAGAAAAGATGGTTTCACATGAAATTCCCTTGCCATGGATTATACTGAGAGCCTTGAGGCAAGAACTGCACTTGTCAACCACACCCACCTAATGTTACTGTTCAATAAAATGTCTGGATCACATGTTACCTGTTTTGAATGATCTCTTTTTCCACGTTACTGTTACCATTGTGAGTCAGTTTATTTTTTCTGCACACAACCAAGGAATGCAAACTCTTCCTAACACAGCTTGTGTTGATCCCAGATGAACCAGTTGACTCTGCCAGTGAAGTATCTCCTTTGTCATAAGGACTTATAGCATGGCTCCGCTCAGGAACAGATGCAGTACTACAAGACAGTGCTACCAAGTTTTGACTATCATCATCTGCAGATTCTGATCCAGTTGATTTTAACACAAGATTCTCTTTCAAAAGAAATGACTGTACACACTCTTCAACACACTTGAGAAGTTCATCCCAGTCCTGAAACTCAACCAGAGTCTTGTTTGGTTCCAGTGTGATATCATACTCATCTAGAGGGCAAGTTATGTTTAAAGCAAAGATTCCATACTTATCTGACTGTTTATCAGGGCTTTCTGTTGTATTTTTTGTCATACTTTTACTGTTACAACAAAGTGCTAATTTTTTAACGATTGCTGATTTGGCAACTATATTTCCCACCAGTTTTTGGATTTTAGTTTTCAGAACAAGTCGTGAGTTAATGTAGATAAACTGCAAATTCTTGTTGTGGTGGGCATCAACAGAAATGAAACCTTCAGTTCTGAACTGCTTAACTTCGTGACACACTTCACGCAACCCTTTTGACTTCAAACTTCCGAAAAGCTGTGTAAATGTCGAGCGCAGAGAATGTGACCTATGAGTTTGCAAACTCTTTACTTTACTGTCATCATTTTGCAGAGAGAGTGAAATCTCGGGATGAATTAATGCAATAGCTGCCAGTCTTTGGCGTATTCGCTCAAATTCAAGAACTTCTGAGATCACCTTTCTTCTAACAGGTAAAGTACGGAAAAGATCATGAATTGTAATGGTAGTCCCTACATTTGTACGTGAGATACATCGTTCACTGATGCCAACGAACTTTCCATTTATAAAAGTGCTGCAAAGGGTTTTATATGACGATCTATGCCGTGTGACTATTTCCAACACGCCGCTGATTTCGGCTAAACTAGCTAAAGCTTCCCCTCTATAGCCATAGTATTTTAGCTGCCTTAAGTCATTAAGTGTGTGACATTTGCTGGTGGAATATCTTTTTGCAACTTGTTCCAAATCAGTTAACGATATACCAGTACCATTATCCACAATCTGAACGCGGAATCCAGAAAGATCAACACATACGGAAATGCACGACGCGCCAGCATCAACACTGTTCAATACAAGTTCTTCAACGCACTGACTGAGACTATTGATGGCAACTCCTGACCTCAAATGCGAAATAACTTTACCATCAAGAGGGCAAATCATAATGCAAATTTTTAGTTGAATTTAAAGTCTTTGAAAAATTGTATTTTTTGCTGTAACGGGAGCCATTTTTAAAATGTTTTCAATTTTCGCGGAGTTACCTACAATTCTTTGCGAGTTGGATTTGAGGCTGCATGAGGCTGCATATGAAGATAATTTATGTCCAGCGGTTACTTGTAACTTGAAAATGTGCTAATTTCGTTTCGTACAGAAGATTTTGGTATTATTTTTCCACAGCAAAAGTAAGTTTTTATTCGTTTCGATTTCAATATTTTTACTACATTTACGGAAAGCAGTTTCAATTTAACTTGTACTTGTATAATACTTAAATCAAGTATAATTGATAAACCAGAATTGAAAATTCATTGACAACTCTGATTTTCATTTGTTTTTTTCTTCTGGCTTACATTTCTTCATTGTGGTTTTTCATGGACCTCTCCTGCTATATCAGTGGCGAAGGCCAAAGCAAAGTAAGTGAAATTTTGTTTAGAAGTTATAAAAATAGTGAAAACAGTAGATGTTGTAGAATTATAAGATATTAGACTTATAGATTACGTAGGACACAATGTGGAATATTCAAGAGTGACATATATTCTGAATTGTGTAATACATAAAATGGATGGGAGCAACTTCAGAATACCCCACCAGCTTATTAGAGCATTTCAAACACTGCTCCCGCAGTCCTGCAGTCCCGTAGTC
>JAOTRI020123670.1:0-11936 GCA_028564885.2 Zoanthus sanctaehelenae
CTAGCTACATAAGAAGCAAGCATCTTTATTGATGGTTTGTGTTTTATTTTTGATACATTATCATAGACACTTCTAGTGCACATGTCATCGTATGTATACTGTATTTAGGATAAAAAATATATACAGTAAAACCATTTATATGAGGACTTTCACATCTGATTGAAGATGTAAGCTAACTTTGAACAGCTGAAAATTTTAATCTTTTTGTTTAAAATGGTATTTACTCTAAGTAAAACAACTAACACACTTATTCAAAATGTATCAATTTGCCCGATACAATTATCTAAACTTTTAAAATCTAAATAAACTAATGAAATAATATTTATGAAATATTTATGAAATACTATTGTGTTTTGTACACCACATTGTGCATTTTATAAATATTCCTTTCAACATGGATCAGCTCTGTATATGTCTGGCCAGTTTTGATTAAAATGATAGTTGCACAATTAAGAAATCTTTTATTGAAAATTTTGTGTACGCATTTGCTGAAAACATCTTACGAAAAAATATCTTCACTATAAAAGCTGAACAGAATTCATTCAGTATTTTAACTTTAAAATTTGCTAATTTTGGTTCATCAGTTTTGGTATATATATACATAATTAAAGAAATTATAAAGTAAAATTTAGTTTAAAAATACTGTTAAAGTAAAGTTGATTAAGATAATTTGATTATATATTCAGTATATGTAAAATGTAATTGAAATATATTTGTTGTTTTAATCTTGTTATGGCTGATCAATTCAAAAGACTAAACTGGCTGTTAGTTTATAAACCGTCAGTTCCAGAGTTTTTCTAACCACTTAGACTGCTGGGGGCATTAATCCGCAATGGATTTGTGTCCTGTTCAAGGCCTCGCACAACAGGAAACGAAGTTAAACGATAATTCCATGGGCCATTTGACCGGTAAAGGCGTGTTCACACTAGAGACGCAAATGGAAACGCAGACGCAAGCTACGCAGTCGTCTGCGTTTGCGTCATCCCCATTCACACTTGGAAATTTGTGAAACAAGAGCAAACGCAAGCGCAAGGTGTGCGCAAGAAAAAGGAAAATTTCCTTTTTCTTGCGTCTGCGTCTGCTTCAACTTATATTCACACTTGTTTTTATTGCTCTTGCGTCTGCGTTTGCGTCATCCTCATTCACACTTGGAAATTTGTGAAGCAAGAGCAAACGCAAGCGCAAGGTGTACGCAAGAAAAAGGAAAATTTCCTTTTTCTTGTTCCTTTTTCTTGCGTCTGCGTCTGCGTCAAGTTACATTCACACTTGTTTTTATTGCTCTTGCGTCTACGTCTGCGTCAAGTTACATTCACACTTGTTTTTATGGCTTCTACGTCTGCGTCTGAGCTTGCGTTTTCGTCTCTGGTGTGAACACGCCTTAACTTCTGTACATAAACAATGAGGAG
Organism: Zoanthus sanctaehelenae; assembly: GCA_028564885.2. Classification (NCBI taxonomy): domain Eukaryota; kingdom Metazoa; phylum Cnidaria; class Anthozoa; order Zoantharia; family Zoanthidae; genus Zoanthus; species Zoanthus sanctaehelenae. The sequence goes on from JAOTRI020123670.1 coordinate 1,407, forward strand.
GTCTCTACATTGCGTGCTTTGGTTAGGACGTTGAATTTGAAACAATATTGTAGCTCTCATAAGTTCATCGTTCCCCGCAGTGCGATGGTTTCTCGTATGCATTCAATCGCGACAACTGGATTTGCTTTCCACACGTCGCACCCGCTGCTCTCTGATCTCGAAGTACTTGTCACTACAAATAGAACAATTGTCAAAAATAGCATCGAACATGAGTGATTCTAGTAATTGCAACTCGCTACTATCGCTTCCGTTGTAAGCGCCATTAAATTGAAATTTTCGCGAAAATCTTTTGTTTGCGACCTTAGCGATGGCAGCGATTGTTTAGAAGCTATAAATCTTCCCGATCGCAAAATATTTTTGTTTGCGATAGTAATTATTTGGAAACTATGAATCTCTCCCGATTGCAGAGTATTATCTTTGCGACCTTAGCGATGGGAGCGATTGCTTGGAAACTATGAATCTCTCCAGATCTTTGCGACTGTCGCAATGGGAGCGACCGTTTTGAATCTACGAACCTCTCCCGATGGCAAAGTATTATCTTTGCGACTGTAGCGATAGGTGCGACTATTTTCGATTGTAAAGCTGTAACGATAAGAGCGATTATATATGGTAATCGGGAGTAGCAAAACATCTAAAAATATATACGATTAAAAAGAATTTAGTGGATTAAGCATTTCGAATGTCACGGCTTCTTCAGTAAGTTCACAGAGGTCTAAACTAACACACGCATGATAAAAAAAACATCACAAAAGTTTGGCTGATGTCAACGAAGGACGTTGCCATATATATGCGTCATCGCTACTTATGAAACGTAAGAGGAGAGAAAATGGATACTAATCAAATTTAAGTTTGAAAGACGAAATGATATGTAATGTTTATTTTTGTTTCTGAAAGTAAAAATATTCGGTAATCAAACACAAAAAACTTCGACTAAATATAATTTGAATCTAATTTTAAATCTTTCTTCATATATTAATTAATATTAATCACGAGCTTTAAATGTCGCATTCTTTGAGCCAATATCTTACGATCGAATCTTTATTTTGCATCATGGCGCCTTTATGCTTGTCCACCCTTCCCTGCGGTTTAACGTTCCGGATTCTTTTCATTCTAATGCCTTTTCAAAAGTTCTGTTTCCGACTGTTGCGGCCTGCACGTTAAGTGACGTTTTAAAAGATTTCATAGCTTTTTCATTTTATTGTTTTAAATTAAAATAGGGTGTGGATGGAAGTTCAGCCGTCTGTTCTTGAGGATAAAAATAGCTTTCCTTTATAAGTATATAAAAAACCTGCTCAAACAAATTCTACCACGCAAATGTAAATATCGTCATCTTCTCACCTGAAACTTTTATAATAGTTTCAGGTCTTCCACGTGAGTCACGTGAAAAAGTTAAATCCTGCAAAACAGATATTATTGTGCGGTTGAATTTAGTTTAAATGTATTTATATTCGAGTATTGAGTTTCAGCTTCGAAAATGAATGAGAAAAGATTTAGAGAGTTAATATATCTAATGCCACTGAAGGGTAACGTCCTTATGATTCTTGATTGTAAAATGGGTTCACTAGTAATTTTGAGGAAAAAGTAGTTCTTGTATTCCTCACAAGCTTCGATACTCCTTTTTTACAAAACGTATAAGAAAAAAAAGTATCTAGCAACTATGTAATTTATCCTAAATGGCTAAAAGAAAACAACAGTCTGAGCAAAGAATGAATGAAACGGGGCTCTCGCGAGATACTTGAACTTAGCCGAATGTATTCTGTCTATCACAAACAAAAAACAGGCCCGTAATGTCGAAGCAGAGCTTAAATTGATCATCATCAACGATAAAGTCGACGCCAAAGATGACTGCCAGTTACCAGGATTGTTGACAAAATGATAATTCTAACTTTGTGTTAGAGAGAAATTGGATCAATATCAAAGATCATATACCAATACTGCAGTATAATGACTAATATTGGATGTGTTTTCACGAACCGGACATATTAATAGTAAAGTATATTATATTATTATAAGTATTACATGTATTATTACTAAAGCTACATTAAAACTGAAGTTTTTCAAATTGGGTACGTTACCCTAAACACAAAAAGTATTATTTGTTCCACTGCAGCTTATTATACTACTGTAAAAATCCCAAAGTAAGTTTATAATGCAATTTAAATTTTAAATACGAAACTTGGGTTATAGAATAGAACGTGACTACACATACGCAATTTAAATTTCAAGAAGCAGCAGCAGTGGACAGCTGTTTCGCTCTTAGTAAAGCTCGTTAGCACTGCATAGCCTAGCTACTGATGAAACACACAAGGTCTTTGTATCTAGTAACCGTAACTTCCAAGTTAGACAAAAAAGTCTCTTTAAACCATAGTAACCATACCTTTTGAATGTGGGACCTAGCTACGAAGAATTCTAAATGGAAAATCTTTGTGATCGTTAAGAGAAAATATTAATGCTGCTGCCAATTCCTTGGAACCTACGCTGCACATACGAAGTTATTGTTCGTTCAATTATTTGTGCGAACTCCGTATAAAGATGAAAATGACAGAAAATCATACTTATAATCATATTTTTGTTAACAGAAACGAATAATTAATATGCTAACACTTTTATTATCTACCTTAATCATTTAATTGCACCTTAATATCAAAACAGTATGCCGTTAGATATAAGAGAAATAGACAGACTTCATTGTAGCGAGAAGCGCGGCAAGTTGGTCTTTCTATCTGAAAAAACGCCTTACATCCAGCCAGCCATTATCAATGTCTCTCTGTCTGTCTACCTCGATCTTTAGTTGTAACTTAACCTACTAAATAAGCAACAAAAACCTCCCTACTATTATATAAAATCTAATTTCCAAGCGGCTCCAAGCCTAAAACACTCAAAATAATCTTAGTATTCTACTTCTAGGCTGTTCAACCTATTAGTGCCCTTGGAGTGGTACTAAAATGAACAAGCAATTCACTTCAGTTGCCTTTTCGAGAACATGCAGCAAGATAAGATGGCGCATGTCAAGTAGCACCAACTTTGAATATTCGTTGGCCGGTGTTCCCCATTCAAAAATCATACGCTTTGGGGATGGACTAGTTTCTTAAAAGAACAGAACTCGATGTTTAAAACACCCTTAAGGAAGTACAAAGTTATCCATTCTTCTTAGCTGGAATTCAGGGTTTTGTCTCCAGAAGCAGAAAGTGAAAGAAAGTGAAACATGCAAGTAGTAAGCACAAATTAATATTGACACTGCCAAATGCGCTCTATTCTAGGGCTAAGAACGAGGTCCGCAAAAACGAACCAAAGAAAGCTTTTAAATTTAGGGATTTACCAGTTTCAACCATTTCCAATAAAGATATTTTTAACAATAATGCAGTAGTTAATCATTTACTTTACACATCTCTCAGTTACTTTTTCTAGCAACCTCTTAAAAAGGCAGTGGTGATTTTTTTTCAGCTATATGCTAAGGTATACTTGAATAGATTATATTTAATATTTTAATCTACATAGGCTTCCTGGTATACACTCAATACAACACAGATTTTGGCTTAACAGTCGCAGAAGAATCTTTCATTCTTCCAAACCAAACATTTTCACGGTTTAGATTAGAATAGAAAATTACTCTTTGACTTGTCCTTTCGGAACAAAAGTTACATGGTATTAGCTTGCTGTCAAAAGGCCATCCGACTGAACACGGTGATCACATTAGACGGTGTATTAGTTTCTTGACGTGACATTCATTATTCGAATACTAACCATTATTAGTGTTGACAAAAATGTCGCTCGCCGCTATTTACGGGATCAAAATATGCATAGATCTATTGACGATTTGGCTAACACACATGCACGGTTCGAAGAAAAACCACGTAAAATCGGTATTTTTAAGTTTATCATTTCCGCATTTTCTAAAAAAGAAAGAAATTGGTTGGCATAGGTTATGTCTGTTATTTTCGAATATTCTAAAAAGAAAGAAATTAGAAATTGTTGTGACAAATGAGCTCAATTTTATGTTTTTAAAAGCTTTAAACCAAACATGTTGCGCCATTAACTGATGTCTTTTTCAGTGAGAGAAATGTTATAATCATAATTGGTCGTCACCACCAACATCATCATCATCATCATAACCAACACAACTATCTTCATCACCACCACCCTTAACTCTCATAACTTTCACAACCCATCACCACCGTACCTCTACCACCCTTGACTATCACCACCTTTACCATCCTTAACCATCACCACCACCCTCCACCATCATCACTTCCACCACCCTTCACCATCACCACTTCCACCACCCTTCACCATCATCACTTCCACCACCCTTCACCATCATCACTTCCACCACCCTTCATCATCATCACTTCCACCACCCTTCACCATCAGTATCACCACTTCCACCACCCTTCACCATTACCACTTCCACCACCCTTCACCATCAGTATCACCATTTCCACAACCCTTCACCATCACCATCATCCCTTCCACTACCCTTCATCATCACCAGCATCACCACCTCCACCACACTTGACCATCACCACTCACCCTTGTTACATAAAACGGAAAATAGGAGAAAAAAGAAGTCTGACCGAATACCTCACAGACATAGAAACCTTGTGTCTTTTTTACGGTGTAGAATTTACATTTTTATTACCAAATTGTGTTTACCACTGCCGACTGCTGTGGTAAAAAGGATCGTGAAACGTTGACGATCTTATAAATCAAACGGACTTTACAATATAACGTGACATATTGAACGTCTTTGATTGGTTGCCGAATAAGAGCATCTTAACGATCATTTAACGAACGTATGAATGCGCTTGCCAAACTTGAAACGATCGGAAAGCCACTACAAATGTTCTATTGCTCACGCCTGACATCCTGATTCCCCAATCATCCCGATAACTCTCCACGAGCTAAAACCTACTCCTGTCAATAGGCGACTTGCACCCACGGATCACGTGACCTATTAAATGGTAAGCAGGGTGAGATGAGTGGTCAGTCAAGAAGGCGACGGAAACAACTATTGCACAAAAAAAGCATATCAGTATTTACCTATCTTCATCACTTATCCATATATATCAATGAAAGTCAAAATTTCATAGCATTGAAACAAGAAACAAAATACAATAACTTTGAAACCAGTCACTAGTTACGAGCGGCGAAATTTTGGTTTTAAAGTTAAACTTGTTGTTCCAAAATGGTTTCTTTCGCCATTTTTATTACCGGAAACAATTTTTTTACCAAAAAGGTATTTCAGTGCTTTGAAATGTTAACTGCCATTGATATATATGGACAAGTGATGAGGATACGTTAATAGTGATTTGTTTTAACGCAGTATTTCTTTCCGCCGGCGTCTTGGTTGACAACTCACCTGACTCTACTTGCCAGCCAATGGGACACGTGAACCGTTAGTGCAAGTCGCCTATTGATTGAGAATCAATGGTATTATACTACGTGGCCTATGCTCAAGTATGATTTTCGGCTCTGTTACATTTGTTAGAATACAAGTGATTCATAACTGCACAACACAAAACTGCAATCGTTGCGAACCGTCGGACAGATTTGAAATTTGAGATTCATACAGCTGGCGCACAACCGTCACAGGCCCATTTGAAGCAAATATTTGCCAGTTTCAGGCCTCTCTGGCGGCAAAGTAGTAAAGCTCCATCGCATTTACCAGATTTGCAGTTTTTTGCCTAACAAAGGATTGGGGAAAATAAAAATGCTAGCAGTAGATACGTGATTATATACACTGATAACTGAATGGGAAGTATTGTTTCTTGACAAAACGCCGTGGAGAATAACTTACAATTTTATATTACATGTTGTGATTATTGGAGTTGCTTTGTAAACGTACGCAGTTTCAAAAGATAGCAAAAATACTTTGTCGGCCATCACCACCTGCAAATCATTCTAATGTCTGTCATTAAAATTAGTTTGTAATGCGTTTCACTGCAGATTTTATCATATTTACGCATTTCCGTGATAAAAAAAGATATTCATAACTATTTTAGCACGTGCTCCGTACGTTGAGTTAGCTCGCCTGCACAGCGTAACTTGCAATCTCGTTTGGTTTCTTTGTTAACTTTCCCATGTTTAGTATAGACATAAAACATCGTTAAAATTTTTTGCTCTAACAAGGATGTCTTGTGGGAGTTTGCTCTTTGCATGACACATGGAGTTGTTACGGATAGATTCCAGATTATCATATATTTATCCTCTTAGCTGCATGAATTGACCTTCAGTAAAACTCAACCTCGTGTGTGCACTTGCCGGTAGAATCTTCATTTGTGCACGGGGCGTGGTTAGTAAGACCTGGAAGGTATCTCAGCCAAGTGCAAACATACAAAAATAATAAATGAATGATTTTTTAAAAAGCACTGCGTGAAAAGAAAACTGGAGATACTGCGATGTTTTGTGCTTGAGTATGGTGGCCAAGAACTGTCATAAGGGTTTTTACACTATTTTTCTCATGCATGTTTGCCTTTATTAATTCAAATAAAAAAAGACAAATACGAATCAATTGTAAAAAAAATCAATAGATAAACAAAAATTTTCTACCAAAAAGTAATTTGAATTTAAACTGAAACAAATTTATTGAAAAAAATCGGAATTAAACTGAAAAAAAAACTGAATCAAACTGAAAAAAAATTGAATCAAACTGAAAAAAATGAATTAAACTGAAAAAAATTGAATTAAACTGAAAAAACACTTGAATCAACCTAAAAAATAAACTTATACTGGCCTAAAACTGTCATAGCTCGCTCGCACGCTAAGTTGTTGTAACTTTAGATTCAATCATAGCAAATAAAAAGCGTTCGAACGAAGAGTTCAAAAACGAAATGAAGAAGCTGAGAACAAACTTGGTGGTCTGAAAGGGCTTACGGTATTTTGCGAAACGAATCGGTAAATTGCGAAACGGTAAATAACGAAATCGCAATCCCAACCCAAGCATTTCATATCCGTTGAATGACATGTGAGTCTATAATGTTTCTAAATACTAAACCCGATGAAACACTAAAATCTAGAAACTTCACATCTGGTCTCCTTCTCATGTTTTTGACTTTTGCCCTCCAATTTGATCGTTTCTAAAAATATGGGAAAACGTGTGGTATCTTTGTAACACGATATGTTTTGCAAGTTATCTTTTGAAGAGGGTATCGCGAAAGATCAATACTCAAAATATTTTCTCAAATCAGTTTATCAACCAATGATTTTGAAGTCAAAATATACACAAACAGAAATAAACTAATATACAGAAATATAAAGATATACAAAAATGTACAGATAAACCATATAAAAAAATTAACAGCTACCATATACAAAGATATGTCTGATGATGTGTATGTTTGCTCGAACATAAGAAGTTTATTTTCGCCGACAGGAAAAACATTTCACATGAAGATAAACTTCATGTGTTCAAGCCAACGTGTAACTTTCTTTTTATTACATAAATAGGAGTGTTACGAAAATTTAAAAAAAAAAACTAGACGAAATAACAAAAGACAAAAAAGGAATATCATCACTAGTGTTTGTAGTAAGATATGGAAAATATGTCACTAGCATTCCGGATGCACTTTCATATGAAATCTTCGAGTGGCGTATTTTACAGTAAAACACTCAAATCTATGCAATAAACAAAGATATACACAAAGTCAGAAACATAACGATACATATATGCAGTAAAGATAAAAATACTATAGAAATACAATATTTTGATGCGGATAAGGCAGAATTAAATAGTGAAAAACCACACTGGAAAGTTAACACTGAAAATTCAATTACCGACAAATTAAGAACAAGATATGAGCCACAAATGCTAAAATGATTTTAATAGAACAAGAAATTTAAAAATGACATATCTCTGTTACATGAACAGGCGAAATTTTAAAGCGGAAATGGTAGAAACATAAAAAATTTAACAAATCCCATTATCAGGATATTTACCAGATATAATAATGTAAAGTCGGATTTCTTTCAGTCGAAATAATTTGATAATGGCAATAAAAACAAAGATTATAAAGGTATTTTTTACCAAAATTATGTAGTTTACGTTTGTTACGTTTTTTTTTCTGCTGCAACGGCTGTTTCACTATTCTTCAAGCCACTATTGTATACCGTGTGCATTGTGTTATGGGCTGGCTGGCAAAATAAAAAAATATTTCTTTTGTGTTATTCAAAAATAACTCAGATTACAAGCACAGCATTTCAAGATGAAAAACAGCTTTTGTTTGATTAAGTAGTAATGACCTTAGGCTAAACAAAACATAGTTGGAGATTTTGGGCGCGCTCACCTACTAAAGAAAAAAATCTTCGATTAGTTATCAGAAGTTCACGAACAGGGCAATAAAATTACGACAATAAAAAACGGATATTTTAAAATAAACCGGCCGGAAAATCTCTTTTTCCAGTTTTCGAACTAAAAATTATAAATACTTCCCAAAGAATAAAGAGAGTCAAATTTCACTTCGAATAAACACTTTCAAATATCACGTACGTAGGTAAAAAGCTGTTAACAAAAGCTTTAATGATAGACAAAACTATTATCTATACCGATAAAAAATGCGGAAATCCGCGAAGTTTCAACTTTCAAATCCCCTGGAAAAAAGGCGGTTAACTTTGTATTTTATAAAACGAACGTGACAGAGGGAAGGTAAGTGGCTGACCTGCCTCAACGACCCGACAGAGAAAACAGAAGGGAAAATATCCCGAAAACAAACGACGTGCCACTAATGATCTCGTCGGGTTATTGACAGATAATAAAATCTGCGTACACGGTGGTAGTTTAAAAAATACTTTTTTACCGGAAGATACTCAGCTGTGAAAGCATACTTGTTCTTGTTTACATTAAACTTTATCCGGATACTAATGTTCAGTTCCCATGGTTAAAATGGTTGCTTCCGTGTGTCGCGCGTATTAAAAGTGTTAAGTTTCAAATTTGCAAACCTTCATTTCAAACTCGCAAACGTTCATCTCAAACTAGCAAAAATACATTTCAAACATGCTAACCTTCATTTCAAAACCGCAAACCTTCATTTCAAACTAGCAAAAATTCATTTCAAACTCCCCAGCCTTTACTTCAAACTTGCAAACCTTCCTTTTAAACCCGAAAAAATTCATTTCAAACTGACAAACCTTAATATTTTTAAAAACTTGCAAGCCTCCATTTTAAATACTCAAACATTCATTTTGAATTTGCGAACTTTTAATTCGAATTTAAAAAATTTACTTCATATTTTCAAACCGTCATTTCGAAATTGCAAACCTTCGTGCTAAACTTGCAAATACTGGTTTCAAAGCAAGAAAAAAAAGAAAAGCTGACTTGGAGAATTTTAAAATGGAAACAAATATTTGTTAGTTCAAAATAAACTTTGAAGATTTGAAATAAAGATTGGCATGACGAATGAACATATTATTTTCACTTTTTTATTAAAAATACTGAATGGAAGAAAGATTACTGTCATGACTAAAGCTTTCAAATCGCGTTACTTGCAGATAAAAATCGTGTTCTCTCTTTCTGGCGTTGTTTGAATGTGAAACTTTTAAGAAACTTCAGTCCCACTATACAAATCAAGCGTGTTTCTTATTCTTTTTTTCCTTTTCCCCTTTTTGTATCCCGCTCGAACTCATGTTGTAAAATATTACGAAACATGACATGAAGTGATCATGAACAATTTTTTGCACACCTACAGACCAAGTGCTTTGCCGCTTTTTGATTATACGGTATCAACAAAAGTTGTAAAAGTTTGGGGTTTGCTGCATAAAATAATTTTGTACAGTAACTGAAAAAATAAATTTTGCTTTGAGAAAAGTTTTTGTTAGCATTTAGTTAGTTTTGTCCTGGGAGCACGTTAAACACCCATAACAAAGCTTGATTCATCCACCATACATATTTAATTTATAGCTATAAATTCTAAAACTAATTTACATAAAAACGATAAAATTATTCTAAAACTTAGATGAATTATATAAATTAATGAAACTAAATAAAATTGTAATAAAAAAAAGTTAATAGATTTGGGAGATTATTATAAGATTTCTCACCTTGAAAGGCAAATGAACACTGTTCTGTCTTTAACCAAAATTTGGGTAAAATTTAATTCATCTCTTTTCCAAGTATTTCTCTCATGAATTCTTGAATACTGAATAAATTTTCCACTAAGATAACTAGGTATCTGCTCATGAATGCACTTATGAACCAATACTAAAGACCTGGTTCAAACGTCGGACTTTTCATGTGCCGAACCTAACACCTACTAGGGTCTACCCAGATAATTAAGCCCCGTCTACACGAGCAATTTTTATGTGACAAGTTTTTATTTTACAATTTTTATTTGCTGAGAAAGCCCCGTCTACACGAGCAATTTTTATGTGACAAGTTTTATTATTTGCCAGTGTACCCCGTCTACACAAGCAATTTTTATGTGACAAGTTTTATTATTTGCCAGTGTACCCCGTCTACACGAGCAATTTTTATGTGACAAGTTTTATTATTTGCCAGTGTACCCCGTCTACACGAGCAATTTTTATGTGACAAGTTTT
>JAOTRI020123681.1:0-11936 GCA_028564885.2 Zoanthus sanctaehelenae
TCTTCATCAAGAGTTACGTATGATACTGTATCAATTAGTAGAGTATAAAAAGGAGAATTCCTTTTCATCAGTTAGTTTTGAAAAAGAACCTAGGGAGTTAGAGAGATGAAGAAACGTCTGTATATACTTTGAGACCTTTACAGTGAAGTGAATAAAGAACTCAACAAATACTGCAGAAGATCCTGGTTTTCCTCTCGTATAGTTATATACAACAATTACAAAGTACAAAACCATAACATTGATGGTTAATCCTGTTTTAACATAACAATATCATAGTTTTGATATAAGTTTGAATATCTTTATTGCCAATATTTGTATACTAAAAAGATTTGGCTCGAGTCTTATCGGATAGTGGTAATTGTATAGCCTGCGCCGCAGACAGTCTAAATCTTTGGTAAACACAGTCAAATGCACACATGCACATAATGCAAAAACGTATACGCCGTCTGCATCACAGGCTATAATTGTAGTGCCCCTAGATAATAGGTTTTTGGCAGGGTAAATACGACTTGGAATGAGATTATCATTATAATTATTAAATAACAAAAAGACAAGGCATTGAAAAACAGTGCTGATCATTTGGGATAATGGTAGGTATACTAAATGTGAAACGTTCCTTCTGCTGTTTTACTGTGCATATTGCCCAACGTAAATAACATATTTACTTTTTTCTGCCTCAACCTGATCTTGTTCTTAAATTATTCTTAATTTTCTGCCAATTTGAGCCTCTATGTTATCTTAAAGCAGTTTTTATAAAGCAACGTGTACGGCAAAGACAGCTACAACATTTGAATTGTGGTCTCACAGTTAACGTATATCTTGAGGTCAATGAACGAAGGTCTTTAATATTATTCGGTCTTTGCTCAATACTGTTAAAAAATTTTCCTCTCTCTTATAATTAAATGTTTTCATTATGCCCCGCGTGCGCAATCATATGACACAAGACCCATTTGGATGCGACATGTTCGACTAGAGACCGTTAACAAAATTTAATAAGCATTGTGATAATTTACAAAGTAAATGAATAACTGAATTGAAGGGAGTGAACGAGTATCCTTAGGATGAAAAAACTCAAACGTACTTGCAACGCAACCTTAACAGAAAAATCCCAGCCCTATGGACCACATGCCGTAAAACCTGCTTGGCTCGGGTAATGTTCGAGAAACTGATAATAGCAGTCTTTCGTATTTTCATTAACCCAACGGCCGTGACGCTTGAATAAACGATCACTGATCCCAGCATTGGTGCGGCAGAGGCACCATCACTTTGCAAACTATGAAAACTGATTTTGGATACATTCGTAATGTCCTTAATTAAAAGCTTATATGACAATTTCTCTAGCTCTGGTGTAGGATAAACCGTGCTGTCGAACCCTTGTGGTTTTTGTTGGAGGAGCAAGAGCACGAAACAGGGAAAGGTCTTCATCCAGCTTTATTTCGACTGCGGTTAAGTATCGCTCGACAGCTGCAACAGGACAGGTATTTTTATCCAGGCTCCCTCTCTTAGCTGATCTGTCTTTGAAGATTCTAGAAACAGAGCACAATGAGAAGAGTACAAACTAACATCACAGGCACGTACGCTGCATAGCTCACTGAAGCACAGAAAACCAGCAAAACCAATCAAACATAATGCAAGAGTTCTACAACTAGCAACGCAGGAGCATCTCAGGCGAAATGGGTTCTTTCCTGTTCTTGGGCTTAGCTAAAACACATTTGAACGCACGCATCATAGACTGGATCAAACAATGACAAGACACTTTCTGAAAACCAGCTAACCGATGGGTCCAATCTATACAGCAAACAGCGTTATTGATTGGAGAAGCAGAAGAAGCACTTTTCAAAATTACTTGTTAGTACATGGCAACATGGAAAGGATTAGCAGGCAAATAGTTGAGACCATTAGATTTGGCTCAGCGTTTCAAGCTGTTAAAACCTCCAAGGTACGTCCTGATTGTACCGTCAGCTTTGGACGCAAAGACTGTTTGTTTACCATCCTCGACTATATTTAGAAGATGAGGGGAGATGGAATCTTGAAAATCTTGCCACATAGGGGTCTAAAAAATATCTAAAGATAACAAACATAAAACAATGATCCAAGTAGAAATAAATCAAGAAAAAACACAATTAAAGAAAATCAAAATCATTACGAAATCAAATTTTATCTTAATATATAAACCAATAACTCAAACAAACGGCTACAGAAGGTCCTTTAACAAAGGGGCACAGATGGTCCCTTCATGTACGGCAACGGATGGTCCCTTCAGTTACGGGCACAAAAGGTCCCTTAACAAACAAGCACAGATGGCCCTTAAGCAAGCAAAAAGCCCCTGAAAAATAAATATAGACAAATTTGTCGGAGAGGCAAAGAACTCCATGTCTGAGAACAATGGAAAACGCCCCTCGTCAAGATCACCTGAAAAGAGAGAAAACATAACAACAACAAAAAAATAAAGTTGTGTTAGCGGTTGCGAAATGCCAAGATGAATGGATAACCTTGACACTTCTTAATATACCATGCACCAACAATTCCCATGATAGACGTACCTTCGAGAGAATATATCCCGCTAATTTTCAAAATGCGAAAAAATTCATCTCTTTCTTAAATGTCTTCCTAATGCCCCGCGTGCGCGATCATATATGACACAAGACCATTTGGATGCGACATGTTTGACTATAGATTGCATGCCACCCAAGTAATACAAAGAAAGAATGCAAAAAGAGAAGCAATAGAATTTAATGAAAGAACGAATGAAGATATAAACTAATAAACAATGCTAACGGACTTAACCTAAAACTTAACTCTTAAAGCTAGAACTCGAAAGGAAAGGTCTTCATTACCAAAAATACTATTACAAAAACTTGGGGTGAAGCGCTATTTAAAAGTTGGAATATCCATAAAACTAACAAAAAAATCTTTAAAATTATTACTATCTACTGTAAGCATAGGCCAAAAATCAATGTACCAAAAGCACTACAGTTTTTCATATGAAGAATTACTCTTGGAATAAGCGAAATCTCCTTTGAACCAGGATTCCAAAATCTAGAGTTGAATCGTGATAGCTTGTTATTCAGAAAATTCAGAAGCTTGTTATTCAGAAGGGCTCTATGCTCTTCGTTTGCTTGCGAGATCAAAGGTTCCAGCCTTAAATTTAATTGCTATCTATTGCGCCCTTGTAAGATCAATCCTCGAGTATGGATCACCAGTTTGGGCAGCTCTACCAGAGTATTTGAGTTATGTTGTTGAGGGCGTACAAAAGAAGGCCCTCCGAATAGTATTTCCTGGCCTGGCGTACAGCGAGGGTCTGGTTGAGATGGTCTCCAGACTCTTGCCACATGTCGTGGTCAAGCTTGCGTCAACTTTTTACACGATGCTCGCTCGCAAAAGCCACTACACTCGTTGCTTAAATCTACTGCATCGCAGACAAATTATCATGGTTAACGCTCAGGTCAGGAAACAAGAATTTAATTAGACGACCGTGTAATACAAAGAAACTGTGAACTCGTAACATATAAGTATTCATAATATTATATATTCTAGTATTGACCCCATTCGCGTAATATTCAACCTAAGCTGCAAAACGGAAGGAAATAAACACAGTATCATTGTCATTATCAAAATTGGCAAAACGATCCACAGTATTGGGACCCCAAACATTGTCAATAGATCTGAAAGAATCTAAAGATAAACCCCCAGTCATCAGGATCAAATTAAATAAGCGACTTAAATAATCTGCCTGATCATTTTGATTGTGAGGAATCCATTCCATTTCAATAAAAAATTCTTTGATACACCCAAGATCGAGGAGCTCCAAAATAGATTGGCGTACGAAATCACTATGTTTGTTTGTAGAGCTTTCTTTAAAGCAAAAGCTAGTATAGGGGCATTCTCAAAAAGAATTTTATAGCCATTATTGATCACATCCAAAATAGAATCGGAACAAGTAATGTTGCAATAAAAGTCAATGCATAAGCACAGTTTGCCTTAAACAAAACTTGAATGTGAAAATTCTTCAAATTCAAAAGGATACCCCTCATCTTCCAGAAGTTCCTGTGTTTGAAGAACTTTTGCTTCTGGGGCAGCTATCGCCCCAATGTTCACCTTTACCACATGTAAAACAGAGGTCTTGAAATCTTGTGGAGTAGCATCCTGAGGAGGGAAGAAAATAAGGCAGAGATGGGAACGGAGAAGCAGAAGGCCAATTATAAAACCAAAATTAGTCAGGAGGAAGATTGATGATTAGTCTTGAAATGTTTCATCTTCTTGTCCTGACTAGCTTTGACTTTATCAGAGGTTCTTTTTTAATCTTTCTAGCGTCGGTCTCATCGTCAGCCAGCTCATCGTCTAAATATTCATTGATCGTTGCCCAAACGAATTCAGACTTATCAACAAGCTTAACAAGTTTTTGTCTCTTATTTAAAAGATCCGTACCTAAATATTATTCTAAATATAAATATTTCGCATTACAAATCTGCTTCCGGCCAGAGAACTTTCTTGTACCGTGGCATCCGACTGTGCGGGAACTCTTTACCTACTGAACTTCGCGAATTAAAAGAAATCGGACGTTTCAAGAGAGAACTTAAATATTTTATCAGTTTTATCAGAGTTTTATCATTGTAGTTGTGGTTTATTGTCGTTTCTAAAGTTTTATTGATATTTTAATATCCATGTAATTAACTTTGAAAAGCCAGAAATGGAAAGTAAATAAAGTTATTATTATTATTATTACCTTCTTTTAAGGCTTCTTTTGCTCTTCCAGAATCCCCAGAATCTATTGCAGAAATGGCTTTCGCGTTGGCTTTTAACAATTTGGAGCTGATTTTATACTGCTGCTCTTTACCCTTTTTTTGAAACTGATATGATGCTTTGTCTGCTTCGATTTTACGAGCCAAGTCTTCTTGCTGTGTAAGAATTCTCTCTTGAAGGCCACTCATTCTTCCGTTTACGGAAGAGAGGATGGCTTCGTTTTGAGTGTCGAGCAAAGTTTTCAAATCTTCGGACATCGCACAACTCTCAAGTTGTGTTAGCGGTTGAGAAATGCCAAAATGAATAGATAACCCTGACACTCCTTAATACACCACTAACAATTCCCATGATAGACATACCATCGAGAAAAATCATGAAATTAAAATTCTTTTTTACTCAGCAGTTGTAATGGGACTGACCGTGGACCAAGTACTAGAACACGTTGGCAGTTTCGGTTATTACCAGATTCGCCTCTTGTGCATTCTGAGTTTCATACAATGGTTTCCTGTTGGTTTTCAAGTGCTACTGATGACCTTTATTGCAGCCGAGCCCAAGTGGCAGTGTGTGGCTAAGAGCAGCGAGTGCACGGAACCCGGTCAGTTTAAACCTGGTGACGAGTACTATAAAAGGAGATGCAACATGAACCGCAGCCAATGGGAATTCACAAATGAGTTCACTTCGGTTGCCACTGAGGTAATAAGTGTTAGTTGCAGTAGCCTCAATAGACGTTAGGTAACAAGATCTTGTATGGCGCTTAGTAAACCAGAGGTATCATGGGTACTGAAGGCCTTTAAGGCCACTCTCTACCCTAACACCAATTTTTCCCTACTGTTAGTGATATTTTTGAAAATACCTCCGTCATTATTTTGGAATGTGAAAAATCCGATAGTCACTTCTCAGATTGAGTAAAAAGAAAGTCTTGAATATTTTCAGATTTTTTAGATGAGATTTGAGGGAGGAAGTTTTGTAAATGTAGATTTTATAAGAAATTTGAGTTTGGGGGAATTTTAGCGAAGTTTGAAAATGCATTTTGGAGTTAATATTTGATAGAAAACCGCCAAACCTTCCCCAATTGAAAGTTGCATTTTCGCATGGTCTGGAAGGACGGTTTGGTGTTCATCCCCAAAATTCTAACTCGAATACTTCTTTCAACTTCTTCACTATCCACCAAAATTTAGGGTACAGAGTGACCTTAATAAAGAAATTACAACGTGGAGCCAAGAGAAGTTCCAAGAGAACGGCTCTACTTCTGCAACTCGTGTGGCAAACTAAGAGTTAAACCCTTTTTTATAACAAAGCTGGTTATTATTATTTCTTGGCTGGGTTTAAGCTTAAAATATTCTTTTCCGCGATTTCAAACTACGTTTTATATAACGCGTATGTGCTATCTATGCAGTTGACGTTTCTCGTTTAAGTCACAACACACAAGCATAAGGCCTTCATTATTAATTTATTTATACCGAGAATAAATATTGATTGGGCTTATTTTGGACTCCTCTTTAAGCCAAAACGACCTTCTTTTTACTTTAAAGGGTTTTCGTAAAAATATAAAATCTCATAAGAAATATTTAAATTAGCCTTGACTTTCAATTAATAGATCTAATCTAAAGTGTTGACCATTTTTTCACTCAGTTAAATTAAGCATTCAGTGAATTAATTAAGTAAAAAAACCCGATTATCTTTTAAGTCGAGAATATCCAAAACGATTAAATGTTAGCCAGGGGTAATATTTAATCGCTTGACGGCTCAGATTATGGCGTGAAAGTCAAATTTGTAAAGGGAAGAAAACCGGAGTACCCGGTGAAAAACCCTCGGAGTCAGATTGAGATCAACATATTTCTGCCCCGTGCAAAACCTGGGTATCGAGAAGGGGTGCACTTCTAATTGAGTTACCATTCATTATATTTTTATTGGCTGATTCGCAAATAGCCTTAGTTAATCGAGCGGAACTCTGGATGCAACAACTATATCTAACACCAATTACTTAGTGATTACCCCACTCTTCCTAGCCAGAGGCTAATTTTTAAACGCTCGATGGCTCAGAACTTGGTATAAAAACTGAATTTGTGGACGGAAGAAAACCGGAGTACTGGGAGAAAACCCTCGGAATCACATTGAGATCGACAAATCTCAGCCCAATACCGAGCCCAGGAATCAATCCCGGGTCGTAGAGGTGGGAGGCACGACTGATGACCACTATGCCAACCTGACACCCTCTTCTATTATATAATAGTTGGTGTCTATCTGAGGTAGTAGTCATATTAAAAAACAAGACCACTTTAACAAAGTGGGTTATAGTATCCACATCCTCTCTCCACTTTCACTGACCATTTTAAAAATGCATCCATATTTTTTTTCAGTTTGATTTGGTGTGTGATAAAACCTCTCTTGCAAGTCTCTCATCCTCCCTGATATTTGCCGGCTGGTTGCTAGGGGCCCTGGTTGGAGGTTGGATTGCTGACAGATTCGGACGCAAGATCCTTCTGATGGTGTTTACGTTCTTGGCTGCGCTATTTGGGCTACTCGGAGCATTTGCCGAGGTGTTTTGGGTTTTTGCCCTCTTTCGACTTTTGGTAGGCATAAGTATCGGTAAGAAAAGTTTATGTTACAAAGTTTGAGTTTAAAAAGCAAAAATTACGAGCTGAAACAAACAATTTGCTTTCAAGACAAAATAAGTGTTAAAAATGTTAAAAAACAGGAAAAAATAACGCGACGCGTACATGTTGTAAGCCTTGAAGCTTGATTATTAATGTATGATTGTTGTACTTCAGTAAAATTTTTCATTTAAGAATTTAGATTAGAATTCTATTGAGGCCTAGAACTACTGTCATATAAAAAATGTTTATAAAACTCCCCAACCAACATCGCCGTCGGCTTTCCACAAAAAAAAACAAATTAACCAATGTACGACTGGGCGGACGCGGTTGGCGCAGTTGGTAAGATCTCTGCTTACAAACCACAAGGTCCCCAGTTCGATTCCGGCATTTTTCCAAGATTCGAATATTTGTGTGGCCTTCTTTTCTGCCTAAGCCAACTCAGCTTTCCATCCTCCCATGGTAAATAAATGAGTACCAGCGTTTGCTGGGAGCTCCTGCGATGGATTAGTGTCCTTCCAAGTGAGGCAAAGACTCTTATCCGCTTAACACTACAGAAACCGGCGATAAGCGCCTGCTCCATGGGCCACTAGGCTCGAAAGAATTTAGGTTTTTAGCTTTATAAGAGCAATGAGGCTCAGATTTATTTGCCTAGTGGCCCATGGGCGCGGCACTTTCTCTGGTTTCTGTAGTGTTAAGCCGATGAGAGTTTTAAACTTCCCCTGGACGGGACACTAATCCATCGCAGGTTAGCTCGCAGCAGACGCTGATACTCATATTACCTACTTTGGAAGGATGGAAAAGCTCAGTTGACTTAAATGGAAAAGAAGGCCACACAAATATTCGAATCTCGGCAAAGTGCCGGGATCGAACTGGGAACTTTGTGGCTGCAAAGCAGAGATCTTACCAACTGCGCCAACCATGCAAGTCCGCCGTGGCTTGAAAAAAAATATCTAAATTAGCTTATGTTGTTAACAATAATATTAATTAAAATCAGGTAAAACTGTTAAAATTGTTTCGTTTTAAAAAAGAATTATAATATAGCTACGATATAACGCGGGCTTTGATTGAATTAAATCTATGCCTTATTACACCGATAAAGTCATGGTTTTCGCGTGCTTGTTTTGCCGCTTATTTTGCTATATCATAAAAGCATTAGAGCACAACTTTCTATGACTTTTACTTTGGGCGAAATAGCAGTTTTAATGTTTGGAGAGATACTCGAAACGTTGTAAAATTACTTGCTTGCGGTTGGTGATTTTACAACGTGCTCGTGTTTCTTCGAACATCACGCTTGCTCTATTTCACCGATAAAGTTATAATAGAAAGTTGTGCTCTAATGCTTAACTAAACTTTCAACTAAAACAGTTAAAAAACGTTTAGTTGTTTTTAAAACAAAACAGTTCTACCAGTTTTACCTGATTATAATTATGTTAATCTTGGCGAATTATGAAAATATTATTACTTTTTTTATTTAGGAAGAAGAATATTGATGTAGCTTATCCAGGCATAAACAAAATTTGATATTACCCAATAGATGAGTAATACTATTGATAGAATTCTATAGAGAAGTCATAAATTGAAGCAATATTTCATCCACCCTGATAACAGGTGCCGGAGGCATGCCAATTTTTGTGCTAATGACGGAGTATGTTGGCGTAAAACATCGTCACACGGCGGGCACCGCCCTCTGGTTTTCCTGGGTAGCAGCTCTCATCAGTCTGGGTGGGTTTGCATATTTCATTCGCCAATGGAAGACGCTCACTATTGTTACAAGCTCGCTTGGCCTTCTGGGTATCTTCTTTTGGTCGTAAGTGGATAACTTCTTATAGTAACTTTAGCATACGAATTTTAAGGTGACCTGGTTAGTGCGGATGACCTGGGTTTTATAGGCAACTTTTAAGTCCGCCTGGGAATTCAGGATGGCATAGTGGTCATCAACCTCTATGACCCAGGATCGATTCGTGGGATCGGCATGTGACCTGAAATTTGTCAATCTTTCTGGGTAGTTCATTTTGCCCCCTCGGCAACTTTGACTTTCACGCTAAGATCTGAGCAGTCGAGTGATTGAATATTAGCCTCTGGCCAGGACGAATGTGCAACCAATTTCCTTCGCATTCTGCATTAAAGAAAATATAACTATAGAACCACAGTCATCTTTACCAAACAAATTGTCTATGAAACCCAGGCCATCTGCACCAACCAAGTTGCCTATGAAGCCCTGGCCATCTGCACCAACCATTTAAAAATTGGTTGTAGCAGATGGTCTAGGTTTCATGGACTTTTACTTCGTGTAGAAGAACCAATAAAAACAAAGATAAAGCTTATTTCAACCTTATTTTGGCCAATAGCAAACCTTGTTAAATTGTTTGCTCTCTACACGAAGTAATACCCGTTTCATGGGCGACTCAGTTGGTGCAGATGGCCTGGGTTTGATCTTCGGCTTTACCGTGACTTTTATCAACTGGTTGTGATCTGGGGTTAAAAACCGAGATAACCCTAAGGCCATGTTAAAATCAACCAATTTCGGCAAATTGCGGAACCCAGGCATAGACGGCAGCAGCAAATTTTGATTGGAGGAAAGGGGGGGGGGGCAAGGGGCTCCGGGAGCATGCACCCCCGGGAAATTTTGAATTCTTAACCTATTTAACTGGACTTCATATTGAACGCTTGGTCAAAAACGACAGGTGTACAGGTGTACCAAAGCTGTTTTACTTGCACAATTAGTACAATAACTCAAAGCTGGAACCACAAAATGCGTTTAATTTTTGAAATGTAGTTTAACTAAAGGGTTCTTTTCTTCTAAATGATAACAAATAGGCGCTAAATATCAAACACTTGGGACCTGAACTGAACACTGGTTGTAAATCCTCCAGGGAACTTCAGTTATTCTGAATTTGTATTTGGAACTTCAGCTAATTTAAATTTGTGTTATTCTAATCGATATTGCTCTATATAAACTAGTTAACTGTTGTAAATATTTATTCACTCTGACGATGGTTTTGCAAGAAGACCGAAATATATGTGTTTTAATTACTGTGTTTTGTGCGTTGTTCCTATACTGAAGACCATAAACATCTTGAGATTTTTCGGGTTAATTTTTTTTATTTATTAGACTTTTATAACTTTTAGTTATTTTGTACCAGCTTTGTTCCAGAATCGACCCGTTTTCTCCTTGTCAAAGGGAAGCGCAGTGAAACTGAAGCCATTCTGAAGAAAGTAGCCGTGGCTAACAAAAAGGAATACCCGATACACGAAAAACTTGTTGAGTACAAAGCACAGAACACTGGCGACTTCCGTGATCTGTTCAAGTCGTGGAAGATGGTGCACAGAACATTTGTTAGCTGGATTTCTTGGTAAGGTATTAATTGATATAGTGCAATTTAATTTGGTATGGAGCCCATAACATTTGTAGATTTGTGTCAATGACATTGTGTATGACCAACAAAATAATACAAGATTTCTGACTGGCTAAAATAGGGTTGGAGCAAGCTTTATATTCTTTTTGGTTGTTTAAAACGATCCGATACTGTAAGGCTGGAGAAAATAACTGGCGGTGAACTAGAAGTGTAAGTTGCGTCGTTTTTTCTAAATAAATAATAGTGATAAATATTTAAACTATACACCGTATAAAAAGAGAGAATACTTACTGACGTAAAAGCTTTTACTCCCACGAAGGAGTCAGTAAGTATTCTCTCAAGTAAACCGTTTACATATTTATCACTACTGTCCAAACCAGAAACCACCGTACAGATAGTCCAGAACCTACACGCATGCCCACACCCAGCTTCACCCTAGTAACTACAAAACAAGCAACTGGAGCAACCGTGGGTAGCTGTTTCGTCCTTGATAGAGGACGCCAGCACGGTATAGGTTTTCAGCCACAAGCAGTGAGCTACAGGGGCGAGCAATTAAGCTATCTTGTTGATGAACAGTTCAACTGTTTTGATATGTATTTTCAGCAACATTGTAGTTATTTCTGTTCAGGTATTATATAAACTAATCGCAATCTGAGCCGATGATTCCACATTATATTGCCGGCTAGTTGGGAGAAAATATATTTTATATTGACGGAGTAGCGCAGCCACGGAGCCAATTTGAAAAATATATTTTCTCTCAACGCCGGCAATATAATATGGAATCACCGGTTCAAAATGGCGGTTAGGTTTGTATTGCGATTTTTTCAATTTTTTCACGCGCATTAATTCTGAACCGATGATTCCACATTATACCAGGTCTCTCTCCCTGATCAAAATGTTAACTGTATATATGGCGATACTGGACTGAATCGGTTTGGGGGTAGTACTTCGTGTAAAGGACGCAGAATTAAGGTTTGTGATTGGCTGAAAAATGGTTGGGGAAAGCTTTACCTTTCTTTTGATTGGTTCAAACATCTGTGTCCTCCACACAAAGTAAAAGCCCGGTTTTGGGAGTCCGGTTGGGTCATGCAAATACTCATAGAGTCAAAACCAACAGCAAGCAATTCAGGCATCCTGATCATGAACAGTAACTGTTTTACTATTATATGCGGAAGCGAGAACACAAATTAGGGATACTTACAGCCGTCGAGTTTACTAAGTTTTTGCTCCTCTATCGAGC
>JAOTRI020123692.1:0-11934 GCA_028564885.2 Zoanthus sanctaehelenae
AACTGCTTGAGGGAGGAAAATTTCCTACTGGAAAAATCGTTTATAACAATTGGAACAAAAACTTAGTGAGGGTAACCGCTAAAGAATTTAAACTGGACGCAGCAAATAGCAGTGCCATGTCAATGGCATACTACAACGATAATATTTATGTTCTTGATAATGGAAAAGGCAAAGTTTTTGTATATGGCAAAGATGGCAGTCGCAAAAATAGTTTGGATTTTAACACATCGAGTGGCCTTGCTCTTCAATACATTCCTGAAAAAAAAGGGTTTTATATGGCATCTCTAACCAAATTTATCTTTTACAACGAGAATGGAAGCCCAGATACTTCTAAAGATATTACTCTTCCTATAGATGGGCCTAGCCCATTTATAGGAGGATTTTTTTATAAGAATAACACATTTTATTTTAATTATGATACATCGTCGAGTCGTAGTTTTTTTTACACGAATATACAAAATGATAATTCTAAAAAATTTAATACAAGTATTGGAAGCGCAACTTGGTTGCTTTCCCCTGATAACAGTAATCAATTTTATGTATATAGGGGTTCTCTAAAAGAACTTTCTTTATATTCTTATAACGATACGGAGGATCCTGTTAGAATACTTCAAGTTCCTCTTCCCGATAAAGGATCAATTTATTATGCCGGTGGTATTGATTATGGCGGTTTACTGCTGATAGAGGACCATTTTTACATCATTCCTTACAAGTCCTCTAAGGTTTATGTTTTCAAGCGGTAGCCGTTCGTTGCGCCCCCGCGCCACGCTCTTTTTCTTTATTTATTTATGTATGATAGCTCCCGCTGTGCTACCAATGTTTGGTTTTGCCTGGCCGTCCAGCGGGAGTTTCATCCCACTACTTTTTCCATATGGTATGATTATGTTCCCCCGCTTTGCGGCGGCTTTTTAGTAAAGTAAGAAGTTTTTATGGGCCTGGTACACGCAGAAATCAAAATATCCAACCCTCGAAGTAAGGCAATTAAACCAATCACCGCCACCGCACTCGTAGACACCGGCGCTTTACATTTGTGCCTCCCACCGCCAATCGCCCAGCAACTCCAACTCGAATCACTCTATAACCGCCAGGTAACAACCGCCGATGGCACCAAGCACTTAGTGCCTTATATGGGGCCAGTCGCAGTACACTTTGAAAATAGGGCTTGTTTTACCGGCGCACTGGTGTTTGGTAACGAAGTGCTGCTCGGAGCGGTCCCAATGGAGGACATGGATGTCTTAGTCTCTCCCTCTAAACCAGCGCTAATCGTTAATCCCGCCAGCCCCCATATTGCGGTGTCTATAGCTAAAGGAATGCTAAAGTAATGTTAAAGGAACACTAAATTTTTTTTAGATGGTATAATAATGTTTCCCCGCTTTATTGCTTCGTTTTGTTGTTATTAGGCGGCAAGACAGCGGGCGCCCCGAACTGCTATGATTTTTTTCTTTATTATCATCCTTTTCTGTTTCCCCTCGCTTCGCTGCCTTGTTTAGCTGTTCCTTGGCAGTGCGGCGAGGGTGATCTATTATATCCCGTTACCTTTATTTAATTTTAGCCTCGCCTTCCTATTCCCCGCCGTCCGGAAGGCGAGGTTTTCTTTTCTGCCGCACCGCTTTTATCCGCTAATTTTAATCTTCTAAACTAAGGTCAATTTAAGGCTAATGCAGCATCGTCCCGCCACCGCGCAAAACTTAGTCGTCCTCGGTGCTTCTCCTAAGCCAGACCGCTACTCCCACTTGGTAATGCGCCTCGCTACCCAGAAGGGCCTGCGCGTTATTCCCGTCAATCCCCGCTACCAAACCATCCGTAGCTCTCATCTCCCTAAGGATTCTCATAAATACTGCTGGACCGTAACGCCCACCCTCAGCGCCGTCCCCCTGCCAATCCACACCCTCACCGTCTACCTTAGCGAAGCACACTTCCTGCCACTACTACCCGCCGTAAAACGCGCTAACCCCAAACGCATTATCTTAAACCCCGGCGCAGACTCTCCCGCCGTTCAGCAAGCCCTGCAGAACGCCGGTTTTAAACCCCTCTTAGCCTGCACCGTAGTACTACTAAACACCAACCAGTACTAATTCTTCTCCGCTAACCCTTTCCCCACTTAGCTTTTTTTCTCTTGCCCCGGCCGAACCGGTTTGGTGGCGCCGCGCCGCCGGCCGCGTTTCACTGCCGTTTTCTTCGCCCCCGCCCCTTCCTCGCTCGCCACCCTTTCTCCCGCTGCTTGCGGTGGCTGAAAAGCCCTCGCTGCCTTCTCCTCCTTAAACACCTTCACCAAGTGGCTCACCCGCTTTCGGTCCACCTTTTTCACTAATTGACTTACCCCGCGTAAATCTTCCACCGTGTAAAACGCCTTAGGGTTAAACTCCTTGATGATAGCCACACATTCCCCTAAATTCTTCCGCTTCACCACCGCAAAAAGAATGAGCACCTTGCCGTAGTTGCTTTCCCCCTCCACCACACTAACGCGAAACTTAGCAGAACGCAAATAACGCACCAGCGCACTCGCTTCTTTATGCACCAACACCCGAATAATGGAAGTGCCCATCGCTAACTTTTCTTCCACCAACACTCCAAGATAATCTCCAATTGCCACCCCAATGCAGAACGCCGCCATGTTCAGCAGGTTGTCTAAATCTCGCATAATCAGCGCTAAACTGCTAATCCAAATCACAGACTCCAATAAGCTCATAAAAAAAGCCGTGTTCTTGCGCCCTCGCGAAATCATAATGATGCGTAGCGCTCCAATAATGTGGTCGCTCACTTTAGCCAAAAAAATAACTGCCGCTAACAACAGTGCAGCCGGTGTTAAAAATTCCATACTCGCTTTATTTTTCTAATTTCCTTACAGACTCTAAAATAATACACAGGCCGGCTAGCTTGGAGTGAAGACCCTTCACCGCCGTCGGCCTTAAGCTATTGCTTGCTATTGCCGCTGTAGAGCAGCAGTGAGCAACGCGCTAAACATCCGCACCTCTTCCATTTCTTTTTTGCTAAAAAATGGTTCTCCCTGCTTTTCACTGCAGCAGAGAAACCCTAACGCAGCCGGTCGCCCCCCCTTGCTAACCGTTTTTTGCTCTTTCCTACCCTCAGCCGCCGGTAGTAGCGGAGCAATTAAACAGCTGCTTTTTTTATACCGCAGCCGTTTGTTGCGCCCCCACCGCTTTTGCTCGGCTTGGTTTTCTAAATCCGTCACCTGCAGCGGCTCCCCCAGCTGTTCTGCCGCCTTCAGAAAAGCGCTTTCTTCCACCACCATCCCCTGCGAAGTGTTAATTGCTCGTAGCGCAGCAGCCGGAAACCCCAACGCTTTTATCAGCTCAAGTCCCCCTCCCTCGGCGGGCGGACGCCTCAAAAGTAAACTAAGACGGCTAGCTTTCACTTCCTCCGCTATAAAGCGCAACATCGCTTCCCACCGGCCCTTAACAAACCATCGATTTTCTTTTAGCGCTTTTTCTAAAAGCGTCCGCTGCTCCGCTGCTTCTATTGCCGCCAAGCTCAGCTGCATCAACTGCGAACCCAGCAAAAGCAGCTTTTTAGTACGCTCCTCTAAACGCAATTCTGCTGGCTTTTTTTTTGCGATCAGAAAACAAAACGGGTTCTCCTGCTTTCCGTTTGCCGGCGGCCCAAACCCTTTTATTTCCTTAAAAGCGGTTCCGCCCAGTAGTGCATTCGCTTCTTCCAGCTCTTTCTCCTTGCCTAAGAAAAAATATCCCTTGGTGCGGCGCGCCTTCTGAAAAAAAAGCGGATAGTCTAACTGGTTTGCCGCCTGCCGTCGTAATCCAGCACCACTAAAAAAAAAAGCAGTCTTTGAAGAGGAGGTGTTTTCTTGAAAGACAAAGTAAAGAGAAAAATCTCTTTCGCTCGAGTGGCGGTGCAGCGTTTCCTGCCCCAACCAGCAGGCCGCTTCGCTAAGCTTTAGGTAGGCTGTTTTGTGCTTTGCCTCTTTCTGCTTAGCGAAAAAACTGTTTAGTAGCTGCTCCATAACGGTAGATAACCAGCTTCCGCTGGCGACGCTTCTCTTAGTCTTTGTCGCTCCAGTAGAGAATTCGAGAACAAAAAGAGCAAAAGCTCAGCTCAAGTTGTTTTTTTAGGTTGATTAGCTTTTGCTTGGGAAGGATGGTGTAGCACCCCTGGCAAACGGCATTCCCTCCACTCAGCTCGGCTGCCACAATAGATTCGCCGCGTTTGTTGCCGTAAATGCGGTAGAACAACACTAAAAGCTTAGGAGCAATTTTTTTTTCTATCTTTTGTTTTTTAGCACTGCACTTTTTAATTTCTTCATTATGCTCTCTTTCGAAAGCTTTAAATTCTTCACACTTCTCTGCATAAGCGGCTTTCTTTTCTTCTAAATCTGCTTCAATTAACGCCAAGCGTTCTCGCTTATTTTCTAGTTCTTCACTTTTTTTCAACAGCTCGTTTTCTATTTCTATATTCTGTTGTTCTAGCTCTTTAATTTCTTTATTAAGTGCTTTAAACTCTCGCACCGTTTTTATTTTCTTTTTTTTTTCTTCGCACTTCTTAATTTTTTCCGTAATGGCCTGCACTTCTTGCTGGGTGTCTTTAAAGTTGTCTTCCGCTCTTTTCACGTACGGGCTAAATTTCTCATACTGCAGCCGCTTAGAGTGGTATTTTTTCTCTTCCAAGGCGGCCTCTTTTTTAAGCGCTTCTATTCCTTGGCGCAGCTCGTCTAAATTCTGCACCACTTCCTGCAGCTTCAAAAGGCTATTAATTTTTTCTACAAAGGGTTTTTCTACTGCACTGGCAAATTTATTCATAATTTTTTAGGAGTTTAACTTACTTGTTACTATTTAAAATCATTCATATTATACTATGCTTAAAAAAATAAAGCACTTAAATAAACCAAGCTGTTTTGCTGCTGAAAAAGTAAAACGCCTCACTCCTCCTCCCTTTATCTTTAGTCGTATTGTTTTGAAAAACAGTTTTTCCCAGTTGCGCCAAGCAGGGCTTTTTAAGGTCTTTATCATTTTTACTCCACTGCTGTGGTTAGTGGTTTTCTTTGTGGTTCCCCTTTCCTTTGTTTGGTTGCTTAGCTTTGGCGAAAAAGTAGGCATTATTGAAGTGGAAACTACTTGGACTCTAAACAACTATCTGCGCTTTTTTGAACCCCTCTATTTGAAAATTTTCTTAAAATCGGTAGGGATTGCCCTGCTCGCTACCGCCGGCTGCTTCCTTTTGGGATTTCCACTAGCTTTGATGATTGCTTTTTCTGCGCCGCAGCTGCGAATTTTCTGGCTCTTTCTCATCATGCTCCCTTTTTGGACCAACCTACTCATTCGCACTTATGCACTTATTGCAGTGTTGCGCCTGCGAGGCTATGTCAACTTTACTTTAGAATTTCTCTGGGAAAAAGCCAATGCTTTGCTGGCCCTGCTCGGCCTTGGTAGCTACCAGCTGTTAGGCGAATGGTTTGAACCACTGGAATTGCTTTACAACAACAAAGCGGTGGTGGTGGGCTTAGTGTATGTGCATCTGCCTTTTATGGTGTTGCCGCTCTACGCTGCTTTAGATCGGCTCGATAAAACTTTCCTCGAAGCCAGCTACGATTTAGGCGCTAGCCACTTCCGCACTTTTTATTCCATCGTTTTTCCGCTCATCAAAGGCGGCCTTTTCTCTGGAGTACTCATCACCTTCATTCCTATCTTAGGCTCTTTATTAACTCCCGATTTGCTCGGCGGCAGCAATAGCCAAATGATTGCCAATGTAATAGAACGCCAATTTAAAAGCGCTAATGATTTTCCCTTCGGCGCCGCCCTTTCTTTTCTACTCATTTACCTCACTTTTTTCGGTCTCGCGGCCCGCGCTCTGTTTGTGCAAAAACAAGCCACCGTACCAGCCCCTAAGGCAAAAGAGGATGAGTCCGACGCTTTGCCCCTTTAAAGAGCAGCTTCTTTTTGCGATGCGCTTTAGAAAAAAACGTTATCACTCCCTGCTCGCTTACAGCCGCCATTACTGGGTGCGGGCCGTTACTTTTTGCTCTCTGCTCTTTCTCTATGCTCCGCTTCTTACCTTGGTGGCATTTAGCTTTAACAACAGCCGCCGCAATATCGTCTGGCGCGGCTTCACCCTGGATTATTATTATAAAGTCTTTGAAGATGAGGCGCTGCTGGAGGCGTTTGCTAATTCTCTCACCATCGCTTTTATTGCTACTTTCCTAAGCTTAATTTTGGGCCTGCTGGCTGCTTATGGGCTGTGGCGGTTCCGCTTCCCTTTTAAGTGGGCTTATGAAGGAGCGTTAGGAGTGCCGATTGTTATTCCAGAAATTTGTTTAGCGGTTGCGTTGATGGCTTTCTTTCATAAAATTGGCTGGCCTAATCACTGGCCTTGGCCTTTTAATCTAAGCGCCATCATTGCTTCTCACATTTCTTTTAGCTTCCCCTTCGCTGCACTCATCATTCGCGCCCGCCTCAATAATTTTAATCCAGAATTAGAACAAGCTGCTAGCGACTTGGGCGCTAAGCCTTGGCAAATTCTCTTTAACATCGTGTTGCCTTTTTTGCTCCCTGCGCTTTTTTCCGCCGCACTGCTTTGTTTCACTCTTTCTTTAGACGACTTCGTCATTACCTTTTTCACCTCTGCTCCAGAAACCATCACCTTCCCCTTGAAGGTGTATTCCATGATCCGTTTTTCTGTTACCCCAACAGTCAATGCCGCTTCCACCCTGCTCATTGCCGTCACCGTTTTTCTCACCACCTTAGCCTTTCTCGTGCAGCTGCGTTTAAGAAGAAAAACGGCTCGCCTGCAGGCCGATAAAACGCCCCTTCCTTAAAGTCTTTCAGCCCGTGACTCCTCCCGCTAATGCTCCACTCATCGCTATTAAAAAGGTTAGCAAGCGCTTTGGCGCTACCCTCGTGCTGCAGCACATTTCTCTAAGCATCTACCCGGGTGAGTTTTTTATTTTAGTAGGCCCTTCTGGATGCGGTAAGACCACCTTGCTGCGGATTCTCGCTGGTTTTGAAAGCGCTAGTCAAGGAGAATTGTTTTTAGCGGAAGAAAATATTACCGCGCTCCCTCCTAATCGTCGTCCGCTCAACTTGGTGTTTCAGTCTTATGCAGTGTTTCCCAATATGAATGTTTTTAACAATGTGGCTTATGGGCTTCGCATTCAAAAAAGTCCGCGAGCGGAAATCAAAAAACGCGTTCTTGAAGCACTCGAATTAGTGCAGATGCAAGGCTATGCCGATCGTGATCCCTTATCGCTTTCTGGGGGACAAAAACAACGCGTTGCTTTAGCTAGGGCTTTGGTGATGCAGCCGCGAGTGTTGCTCCTGGACGAACCCCTTTCCGCCTTAGATGCTAAACTCAGAGAGGCCATGCAGGAGGAGCTAGTCCGCCTTCAAAAAGAGGTTAAAATTACCTTTGTAATGGTCACTCACGATCAAGAAGAAGCGCTTTCCATGGCCGACCGCCTTGCAGTGATGAAGGAAGGAAAGCTAGTTCAGGTGGATGCCCCAGAGCTAGTCTATGAAACTCCGGCTAATTTTTTTGTGGCTAACTTCATTGGGCGCGCTAATTTCTTTCCGGCCGTTTTGAAAAGTTGGGATGGAAAAACCGGTCAAGTGCAGCTTAAACAATTAGGTTTGTTTTCTTTCTCTGCTGCCGCTGCCTTCAAGGCGGCTGCCCTGCAGAAGGGACAGGCACTTAAAGCTATGCTACGGCCTAGTAAGGTGAATATACTTCCCGAAGCGGCTTTTAAAACTTTGCTGGCTAAGCGTAGGGGTAATGCGAAAAATTACGCGGTCTATTCTGCCACCAAGGAAGCTAAAGCGGCTGACGCACTCTATAAAAAGTTAGGCAAGCAATGTTTTTTAGCAGGCACGGTAGTGGCGAGAAGTTATTACGGTAATCAAACTCATGTCACTTTGCGTAGCGCGGCGGGAGTAGAAATTTCCGGTATGGTGTACCGCGAACTTTCTTTTGACCAGTCTCTTCGCAGCGGGCAAAAGGCAGCGGCGCTTTGGGAAGAAAAAGACTTATTTTACTTAACCACTTAACAACAACACTAACAAACCCCTTTTTTATTATGCTAAATACCTTAGACCAATCACTGTTTCTTTTTTTCCAGCGCTTTGCTTTTAAAGCCCCGTTGCTCGATGAAATTTTTCTCTTCTTAGGCGACCGATTTTATTGGTTTATTATTGCCGCTTATGTGTTTTATATTCTGCAGCTCAGAAAAAAAACCACCTCGAGTGAAACGGGCCGCTGGCGCTCTAAATTAAGAGCCCGGCTGCTCACCGCCACTTTCCTAAGCACCATGGGGCTGGTTTTTCTTGTGAAGAAGCTGCTGCTAAGACCGCGTCCCTTTGAGGCGCTGCAGCTGCAAACCCTCATGCGGCATGAGAGCCTTAACGAGAGCTTTCCTTCAGCCGATGCGGCGCTTTTATTTTTGATTGCTTTTTCCTTGCTGGTGTACTTGCGTGACCTTAAAAATGGCAGCGTCTTTTTTGCGCTGGCGGTGGTTGCGGTGGCGGCGCGGGTCGTTATCGGGGTGCATTACCCGCTGGACATGCTCGGTGGCATGCTGTTCGCTTTGCTGGCTATGCTGCTGGCGGCGCGAATAGAAAAACGACTGCTCGTTGCTAAAGCCGCTAAGACTGCTAAGCAAGGTTGAGTAAGACAAAGCTATGCAGCTTGATTTAGAGGGGTCTCCCTATTCTCTTACCCCAGCGGCAAGCCAGGAGCTGGTGAAGATGGTGGGGGAAATTGAAAGCCGGGTTAAGCAGTTACGCACTGAGGGAACGCTCACACAGGAAACTTTAGAAAGGTATTACGGAATAAAACGCTGGGAGCAGGTGGCGGAATCTAATGCCTTAGAAGGCAACACGCTTAGTGCCGGAGAGACCAAGCTAGCCGTTATGAAAGGCATGACTATCACTGGGCATGACCCAGCGCATGTGAGAGATGCAAGAGCTTTAGACGCCGCCCTGCAGCAGGTAGCGGAATGGGCTAAGGACCGAGAGAAGGTGACCGACTTAGCAGAAGTGCGGGAGCTCCATAAGCTCGTTTTAGAAGAAGCGCGCGGGGCAGGGGAGTTTCGAAAAGAAGCAGTGATAATCAGCGGGGCTAAACATGTGCCGCCGAAAACAGGAGACCAGGTGGAGAAGCAGATGAGAGACTGGGAGCAGTGGTCAAGAAAGAACATAAACGCCCCGGCGGTGGTGCTGCATGCCTGGCTGACGTATATTCATTCCTTCGTGGACGGCAACGGAAGGACCGCTCGCGCCATTGGTAACCTGCAGCTGATAAGAGCGGGCTTCCCGCCGTTGCTGATAAAAAAGAAAAGCCGCGACCGCTATCTTGATGCCCTATCGCTCTCTGACGAAAGGGGCAACTTGGGGGAATTTTTTCAGTTGATAATAGACAAAGCGAACGATGCGTTAACTGGGCTGGTGCAGTCCGCCAAAGAAAAGCAAGGTTACGACGAGCAGGCTAAAGCCCTTGAAGCCAAGCAAGCTAGGCAGCTGCGCATTTGGAACACCAGCGTTAAATTGTTGTTTGACATTATTAATGACCGGCTTTCGGAGCAAATTAAAAACCACGGCAAGTTCAACTTGAAGGAATACGAATCGTTAGACTTAGAAGATTACTTGAAAGTTTGCGAAGGACATAACATTTCAAATTCATACCAGTATTTGCTTGAAGTCCAAATTCTTGGAGTCAAATCTCTCACTAAACTCGTCTGGGCGGGAAAACGAAGCAGAGTACTTGAAAGCAAATTAAATTTACAGGGGCCGGCGCTTTTTTGGAGCAAGAGAAATCCAGAACCAACCGGCTACCACCGGTGGTTGCCTGATGACACTCCTCCGGCGTATGCGGAGATGACTATCAAGGTTGGGCAGGGCGACGCATGGTATGCCAGAAACGGCTCAGAGATAAAGCAAATGAACACCACCGCCTTAGCGAAGGAAATTGCTGCTGCTTTATACCACCAACTTACCTCACCAAGCTCCAAGTCCCCCAAGCCTTAACCCCTTAGAAAAAATCACCCATGCAGTCCGCCCCACACTCTCTTCCTTCTTACGAAATTGATTCCTACTATGCCTACAGCGCTCACCCAAGAAAAACTGCTCCGCCGTTGACCGGCAGTGGCAAGACAGACATCGTGGTGGTGGGCGGCGGTTTTGTAGGCCTCTCCACTGCTCTTGCGCTTGCAGAAAAAAAATACCGCGTGGCGCTCTTGGAAGCAAGGTGCATCGGCTGGGGCGCTTCTGGTAGAAGTGGCGGACAAGCAATTTTAGACTATTCCTGTGGTCTCACCAAACTCCAAAAGCTTCTGAGTCCGCCCGACGCCAGGCGGCTGTTTGACTTTTCTTTAGAGGCATTGGCTTTGCTGCGCCGTCGCATAAAACGGTATCAAATCCGGTGCGACTTTGTTGCCGGTCAAGCTACCTTAGCGCAGAAGCCGCGGCAAGACCGTGAGCTGCAGGCCACCCAGGCGCTTTATGCCTCTTATGGACATAGCACAGAACTCTGGGACCGGCAGAAGACCCGCTCTTTAGTGGACAGCCCCATCTACACTAGCGGACTCTATGACAAAACCGGTGGCCATCTCCATCCCTTAAATTACGCCTTAGGCTTAGCCGCCGCCGCAGAAAAGGTGGGCGTTACTATTTATGAAAATAGCCCCCTCTCTTCCTTTACCTATAACGCCTCGAGAGTTGAGGTGAAAACTAAGAGCGGGAGCTTGAAAGCAGATTTTTTAGTTTTCGCCCTCGGGCCTTATGTTTCTTACTGCGACCGGCCGGTGGTCAGGGCGCTCCGCTCTCTTAATAAAAGGATGATGCCGGTAGGCACTTACATTGCGGCTACGGCGCCCTTAGGAAAAAAACGGGCCTTGTCGTTAATAAAAAATAACGCTGGCCTTTGCGACAACAATTTCGTTCTGGACTATTACCGCCTCTCCGCCGATTGGCGCTTACTCTTTGGCGGAGGGGTTAGCTATTCCACCATTTCTCCTCTTAACATAAAGCGTTCGCTGTACTCGCGGATGGTGCGGGTGTTTCCCCAGCTGAGCGGCACTAAAATGGAATTCGGCTGGGGCGGCTATGTGGATATTACGGCTAATCGCGCGCCGCATTTCGGTCGGCTGGCGCCTAAGGTGTTTTTCATGCAGGGTTTTTCTGGCCATGGCGTTGCCTTCGCTAACCTAGCGGGACTGGTGGCGGCTGAGGCCGTTAGCGGTACCGCCGAGCGGTTTGACCTTTACTCTCGTATCAAACACTTTCCCTTCCCCGGCGGACGACTACTACGTACTCCCTTATTGGTGCTTGGAACGCTTTACTACCGGCTGCGTGACTTGCTTTAAAGAGGGAACTAGCACTTTTCTTCTTTCGATTAGTATTCATGCACTTGAGCGCTTTACGAAGCAACATAAAAAACAGAACTATCTTCTGTCGAGACAACCTCGACATTCTGCAGGGAATCAATAGCACTAGCATTGATCTAATTTACCTCGACCCTCCCTTTAACAAAAAGAAAGTGTTTACTGCTTCTATTGGTAGCAGCGCCGAGGGAGCATACTTTAAAGATTATTTTCGAGCAGAAGCTATTAAAGAGGAATGGGTGCAGACCATTAAGGCTCATAAAGCACTGCATAATTTTTTAAGTGGCGTAAAGCTGATGGGTAAGGGAGCGCACTATAAATATAATTATTGTTATCTTTGCTACCTGGCAATTCGTCTACTGGAGCTGAGGCGGGTTTTAAAGGAGACGGGCAGTCTTTATCTGCACTGCGACCCAACGATGAGTCACTATCTTAAATTGCTGCTGGATCTTATCTTTGGTGAAAAGAATTTTCGCAATGAAATTATTTGGAAAAAAACTAACTCTCCTAAACCACAGTCAAAATCATTAGGAAAACAACATGACATTATCTTGTTTTACTCCAAAGGTAAACATTTTACTTTTAATAAAATTTAT
>JAOTRI020123703.1:0-11933 GCA_028564885.2 Zoanthus sanctaehelenae
GGGGGCATGCCCCCGGACCCCCCTAGCCAACCTGTTTTCGCCTCAGCGCTTTAGAAGCTCTGGCTACGGTACTGAATTATCCTTGTCCTTATAATAATCCTTAGCCTTATCCTTGTCATTTTATCCTTATAATTATCCTTTTCCTTATCCTTGTCATTTTATCCTTATAATTATCCTTATCATTGTCCTTATCCTTATAATATTCCTTATCCTCATAGTTATCTTTATCCTTAGGGGTATTGTTATTGCTATATAAGTTATTAAAATATGTAACCTGCGATGGATTAGTTTCCCGTCCAGGGGGAGCCAAAGACTCTCATCCTCTTAACACTTCAGAAACCGGAGGTATGCACCGGCCCCATCCGCCACTATGCTGCCTCGTATAAGGATTTACCTTATTTATAAATATATATATAAAGTTTCATTGTTTGATAGTTTTCATCCATTATATTTATAAACGATAAGAAGTGATTTTCTCCTTTTACCTTCCTTGAGAAAATGTTCTTTGGCCATTGCAAATGTTTAAATCAATACACATAAATATTTGCGCTTCTTTATAGAACAAAATGAGACGACTTCATTTGACTGTAAAGGGAAAACAATTTTAAAATGAAGTTAAGTTGAAGTCATATCTCGTATTAGTTATTAAAGTTCGTCATACAATTGGTCAAGAGTATAGAATGGAAACAAAGCTAGCAAAAAACGTTAGCCATACAAAGTCACGAAAAACATCATATCTTTAACAACACTCAAAAGAATTACCAAATAACATGCTTAAAAGTGTGGCACACTATCTTTTATGAGAACACCTTTATAAGAATAACAAAGCACAAATTGGCCAATAGGATGAGGTTTTGAATATTGATGGAAAAATTGCATTAAGAGACTTTACTGCTAACACTCATAAACTAACTTAGAAACACATTACAAAACATAAAACGTCCCACTGTGTCTCACATTTTTCCAATCTAAAACGCGAGGTACATCGTTTTCAATGCCTTGGTTGTTTCTATTGTGTATTCCCTTCAATTTGATCTGTTAACAACAGAACTCAAAAGACATGGACGGATTTTGATGACATTTTCAGATGTTGTCAGAAATGGGACATGGAAGAAGTGATTAAATTTTGAGGGTGATCTCGAAGAAATCCTGGATTCTGGATCGCTTAGAAATTTTCGCTATCTGTAGGACTGTAATTTTGCGAGGGTATCACAATATGTTTGGCGGAGATCTACGCTCTGCTGTCTAATATTGCTATTAGCTGGGACAAATTACTTATTGTAATCATAAGCATGTAAATGTTTGAAGAAATAAAGTTCTTGTTCAAAGTTTTCTGAGTGTTTTTCTAGTTTTATCTCTGTAACTATAGGTACAAAACAATAGTCGTATTCCAATGATCGCTGATGGAGATGCTGGTTGAGTTGTTATAACATAAAGTATCATAAGGGACGATAGATAAATTGTGTTCTGTATTCATAGCTCTAGGGGCAACAAAAGTTAATCAAGGCGGAAAAAGCAGCTGAAAGAACAAAAAAAAATCTTAACCGATCACATTTGGCATGTTTACCAGTTACGGGTGGTGAAAGATTTATCTTATAACATAAAATCTTGACTTCTTATATTGAATCTTTTTTCCCGCACTTAATTTGGTTCTGTTACCCATTTACTTATATTTAGCTTCATTTACTTTTTCCTTTTCATTTCGAATATGTTTTTTTAATTACGACTAAAGATTTTGCATGTTTGGAGTACTTGTATGCAGTTAATATTTCATGAACATGCACTTATCACACAGCATAAATACAAGACAATATGTTAACTCTCTACCCATCTCTCAAGAGGAACAATTCTTAATGAACAGCAACTCTAAAGATTTTTAGGTGGTAATTTTTAGTTAATATGTACAAGGTCAGTGTCAAAACGATTCATTTTTGTGAATAGGAATATAATAACGTTTCCTGTAAAATGGTGGTAGAACCTATCATGATAGTGTACTTTTGTTTACAGTCGCATTTCACAGCTGCAATGTATTCTTTCAATGTGATCCTTCCACTTATTTTAGGGTTGATTCGCTGAATTAAGGTTTGGGTAAGCTTTATCTTTCTTTTAATTGATTGAAAAATCTGTGTCCTCTACACGAAGTAAAAGCCACATTAAACCTAGTTCACACTTGTGAAATAGCATAAGAGTAAGATAAGCACAACACAAAGATTAAAAAAAAAAGTGTGAACAGACGCGAAATAGCATAAGCATAGAATAAGCACAAGAACACAAAAACAAAACTTTCCGTTCTTCTTGTTGCATTTTTACGTTTGTTTCATGCTTATTTTGTGGTGTAAACAGGACAGACATTGATGTAAAATAAGCATAAGGTTCTCAGCCAGTTCTTTGCGCCTGTGTATTCTCTTCTTTTATTCACATTTGTTAACACTTGGTGCTGCATTTATTGTATTTTTATGTAATGCTTATCTTATTTCACAAGAATGAACTAGGCTTTAGAACTCCGCTTACATTCGCATATCTTTATAATTTATTTGAGAAATGATTTAAACAATTAATCAGGTAAAATGGCTTTATTTTTGCCCAGAAAGAAACAACAAACAACAATACAACTAATTACTTTTTAAACTTTTTAAAGTTTAATATTTTAAGACTCTTATAGAGTATAGGCTTTTACTTAAACTGTGTAGCTCCAAAATGCAAAACTTCTCTTGGCAAGAATCTTTTTGATACCATAGAACAGAAGCTCAAGCTCTTCTTCTTGTCAGTTTCTACTTGTCGCACGAACCGGGTGTTCCAAAGCGACAGCGTGCGTGGCTGGCGAGATTCGGACTATACAAATTTGCCGAAACAAAGAGCCTCTATAATCTTGATATTTGAGCAAGGACCATGCATGATCTACAGAATCTGTGATCTGCGTGTCGTGGATATTTTTAGTCGTCTATGAGCTATTAAAAGCTGCCCAGCCCAAAATAGGATATCATTCTATCACTTCTTAGTTTGGTTTAAAAGGTTTTATGTTGCGTAGAGCATTTAGTTTGCGTGAACATTAATTATTGAATTGAGTTGAATTGAATTGAATTGGTTCATGTCTTCCTATCGGCAGCACCCTGAAGATCCAGCCAACCCATCAAGTTGAAAGTAAGTGAAAAAGTTTTGTTTTGAACAAGTTATTTGCACTTTTCTGAAATATTAGTTCAGTTGTTCTTGTCCTTTTGTAGACCACACGGAAAGATCAACATGCATACAAAAGTCATCATATATGAGCAGAAAATCTAAAACACGGACAAAGAGACAATTAATGTGCTATACTAGAAGCAACCATCAGTACAAAATTCAAACCAAAATAAGTGGTGTTAATTGTTTTAAGTATTCGGGTTTTTTTGTAAGAATCATTAAGTCTTGGAATAATTTACCTGAACACTTATTTGAAGTTGGTGCTAGTATTAGCTGCATAGTACAGTAGGCCAAGTATAACAATAACCTCCAGGGCCCAGTTGTTCAAAGTCTGGTTAAGTTTAACCCTGTATAAAGCTAAAATTCCAATAGGAATTTCTTTTTTAAGAAAAGGTAAAAGTTTATTTATGAATACTGTTTGGATTTTTCTTGGAAAAGTCTTGATTAATCTCAAAAATACAGCTAAAATCTTTCCTTGTAAGGTTAGAAACAAGATGGTGGGTGAAACATTTAACCCTGGGTTAGTGCTAACAACTGGGCCCAGGTCTTCTTTTTCAAAATTTAATTGTAAATCACTGTAATTGCAATTTTGAATAAAGGTCATTATCATTATCATTATCATTATCATTGTCATTGTCATTGTCATTGTCATTGTCATTGTCATTGTCATTATCATTATCATTATCAATTTATTATCATTATCATTAATATTATCATTAACATTATCATTATTATTATTATTATTATTATTATTATTATTATTATTATTAATTTTAATCAAAGATATAAAGGTCACTTATGGCCGGCTATTTTCTCCTTAACATCAAGAACGACCCATCGCCTTAGAAATTAAGGGAATAACGCAGAATTCTGGCAGTTCCTAATAGCCATGCTTTTTTTAATGTGCCAAAGTGCAGATATTGAGTGATTTGAGAAAGCCACGATTCAAGACTTGTGGAGATAGCGCCAAAAACCTTAATTGCAATGCCAACAATCTTTAGTTCTCTATAGTTCCAAAAATTATTTTTAATTCTCATTTGAGGTCTTTGTAACGATAGATCTTTTCCCTTTCTCGATCAGGAACTCTAGAATCGAATGGGCAGGTTACATCAATAATGGTACACGATCTTTTTTCCTTATCGAAGACAACAATGTCTGGTTTATTGTTGGCTAGTTCTTTATCTGTTTGTATGCGCATATCCCAAAGGACCTTTACATTTACATTTTTCACAACAGTCTTTGGTGGATGTTTGTACAATTTCTAGTCATGCTCAAGGTCTTTCTCTTTACATATCTGCCAATGTATGGCCTGAGCTACTTTATTGTGCCTCCACTGTTTATGTTGTTTCTGTTCGAGCTTTCCGCACGCAAATACTGTATGAGCAATAATCTCTTCGCGTTTACCGCAGATCCTTCAAAGGGAGGGGGGGGGAATAGTGACTTTATCTATTCGATGTTGAACCGATCTTGTCCTGATGGCCTGTCTTTAGGCAGACATCAGGGTCCCTTCTGTTGCTTTCTTCAAGTCTCTGAATTCGGTTACTTTGAAGAAAACACTATGAAGTTTCTTTTCTTGGAGCTTGCTCTTTCTGCGGGTCTTTTCAGCTTCTCCATCATTTACCACACTTCATTCAGAGTCTCTTTTAACAATAATTCTTTACTGTCAGAAACGTATGCGTACAATCAGGATTTTTCAATTAAAACGCAGTCTTCAGACCCCTTCCTCCTTCGAACCAAATATAATATATCTACATCTCTTTTGTTGTGAAACATGTTATACGTAGTCAACAGCTTTCTTGCTGTACCGTCCATTGCTTAAAGTTTATCTTTTTTCTCGAGTTAATAGCAGTTATTGCATTTCTGCTATTAAGCTTTGACTTTAATATCTTTTTCATCCTCCTGATTTATTCTATTCTAACATTCTCTTTCATGATCTTATCTTTAATACCATATGCCTCAAGCACTCCAAGGTACTTGTTCTCTTCAATTATGTCTTTCTCCTTGATCGTATCTTCTACTGTTAATTCTATGCTATAAATTTTATGGTGGCGCCCTTTCTTCATCATAAATATTCCGTTCGTCTTGATACCAAATTCTATTTTGATATCATCATTGTAAATTCGTACAGTATTCCTCAGTATGTCGAGTTATTTTTCTATTTTTCCAAACAATTTAAAGTTATCCATGTACAACAGATGATTAATTGTAGGGCCTGCCTTTCGAGACTGGTACCTGTACCTTCGCGCCTCAGGTGGCACATAAGGCATCAGCAGTTTCTCTCAAGTTTTTCCTGTTCGCAGTAGCCACTCTTGCCTCAAGAACACGACGCAAATGTTGTGTACATCAGCACGTGTTTAAGCTGTAAAGAAGATTATATCGGAGAAACCTGCAGAAATTTTTAGTATTATTATTATTATTATTGTTATTATCATCATTATTATCATTATTTTAAATCACCTAAGAGAGTAACACTATCACAAGGACACAATAGAGCTAGATCATGTGCAAAAGCTATAAAACCAAAAACACGAGCTAGCTATAAATCACTTGAATCATTAACACAAACCTTTGAATCATTAACTCAAGGGAAAAAAATGTCCGGTACTCTAAACTAGATCAATTGCTGAAACTATAAGACACGGACAATCACAATGTAGCTATATAGATCAATTCAGTAATAAATATGTTAATTATACACCATATTATAAAAAAATAATACTTACTAACGTTTCGGAGGTTAGTTCCTCCAACGAAGGAGGGAACATCGACAAACGAGGAAACACAGACGAGGCTCACACCAGTTTATCGCTAGTTAGTGTTCTCTGCTTTATAGATTAATTTAAATAAGGAACACTATACATAATATAGGCACAAAGTAGATCTTATGCAAAACTGTACGACACGCGAAAAGGTACACAAACGAGCTGTAGATAAAAGGATTAGAGTTAGTTCAAGGACACACATTACGTGCATCGCTTAAAAACTTTAAGACGCTTATAGGGATACAAACTAAGTTAACTATTCAACCAAGATATGAATATAGACACCAAGTAAATCAGTGATAATTAAGGGTTAATTACTGAAAGTGAGGTGGTCGCGTCGTTCATTATAACAAATTCCGAGTTCATTTTTTGTCAGAAAAGTAGCAAGTACCTTGTTTCACAATTTATCAGCTTGTCCTTTGGACATTAAGCTCAAAGATTTTCTATAACCAGTATTTGAAATGTTCTCTCACGTAGCCAAACCCAATTGAATATAAGTACTGACAGTTTGAATCACCACCTTGTAGTGATCATGATCTTGTCCAAACAAGACGGTGGGCGAAGTTTGCTTATAATTATATTATATACAGTAATTTTCATTAAGGTTGTTCTTAAAGCATAGAGATATACCGCTCACGTGACCAGACTTATCTTACATGTGACCAAACATAAAGAATATTATTATATAACAAGTTTTAAAGTTCATTTGTTCCATAATCTGATTGGTTAAAAACACGTCAAGTGAAAGGCAAGAAATCCAACTGCTTACCACAAAATCGTGTTTGTCAGGTTTGAACCAGTTTGACCAGGGGTTAATGCATTAACCACCGGGGGTTAATAACTCTGGAACTCGTGAATATTACGTAACATCACGCGACACATGACCTTTGTACAAATTTTACTGTTAGCTACGTTGAGTATTAACTACAAATTAAAAGTTTGTCTCTTTGAATTCAGGCTTCGTTTTTGTTGCGAGTTTTCTCTGTTCGTTTCCTTTGAAACTTGCTATATAATAAAACACTTATTGACTGATCTTCTCGGGAAACATCATGTTTCCCTCGGGACCAGTCAATAAGAGCTTATTATATATTTTAAAAAGATGAAATGCAGCCTCGGTGCCTGTAAAGTTAATTACCAAGGATGAAGCATATATTTTGAGGTGCCTTTTAAAAACATACCTTAGTAAAGCAAAATATATTGGATAGCACTACCTTCCAACTTCATCTAAACTTTTCATTGTTTTGTCACACGGGGCCGAAACCAACTGCAGAATTGCACACAATTTGGGCATCCTGCTGATGAGCAGTAAATGTTTTGCTATTTTTTCAGTAGCATTGTAGTTATGTCTGTTCAATATATCTATGTCTGTTTACGTGTGAGGTATATCTATCTATGCTTCAGTTTAGGACACCTGTATTGAAATCTAATGCACATATGATTTAAATCTTTTGCAATCAGCAACTTAGACGATTATCGAAGGACATTTATTTTCTTACTTTTTTCTTTATTTCTGCAGAAGCGGAGGAAAGTGTCATAGAAACAATGTATGGAAAAAAGAAAATTAATCCAGATATTTCCCAAGAGGCAAAGGATAGAATTACAATTTCTATTAACGCAAACGATGGAAAAGTAAAAGCTTTGTTTACAGTTAGAATTAACACTGTTGAAGCTCATATGCGGATTGATATGGCTGCGGAATTAACGCGCCATGTAGCGCACTCAGGTGCAAGAGTTCCACATGCATGAAGGTTCATCCGTTTGTAAGGGAGGTGGAGAAAGATGGACAAATAACAAAGGAGCCATTTACTGGCCGCGCATTTAATGACCGCGCCATTGAACTCACGTCAGAAATGGTACTTGCTACGTTTTCAGAAGGCAATTAAGAAAATGATTGGAGAAACAGCAAGGGACAAAAAGTGGCAACCATTGATTTGGGACACAGGTGAAGATGAGCCGCCAAAAATGGACATACAGTTTAGAGAATATGCAAGTGGCTTCAATTGATGCAATCATCAGTACAGGCTATCCCTCCTGGTTTATCCAATGTTTTAAAGTTATCCACCAAATTTTCAATAGATATTCACCTTCGATAAACTCAAATTTTTGAGTCAATCTTGTGTTTGTAACTTAAATAATGTAGATTACCTTATCTTTAGACATAGATACAAGAATGAAGAAGTTCATAATTATATTCAAAGCTATGCAATGACACATAAAAAATTCATGACTGTCGGCATTTAAAATGTGGTTATAATCTGTTTTTATATAAAGCAGCTCTTACTGTTGTGCTTGTAAGGTAACATTAAGCAAATTAAATTCTTTATTTCTCGAACTCCGTCACAAAAACTGCAAGCTCATACAGCAAGCGCAAATATCAAAAGTCCCAGAGAAATTCCAGAACCTAATATTCCTAGTAAGAAAGCGCCGCCGACTAGATTATTTATAGGATATACCACCTCTGTTCTTGAAGAGTTTTAAAATAAAAAATACGTGCGTACTTGAAGAAAGTGAATTAATACCACGAGGTGCGAAGCACGAGTGGTATTAGCTCACTTTCATCAAATGGAAGCGGCATTTTTCATTAATTCCTCGACAACAAAGGTGGTATTTCCTTTTAATATGATATCTACGTAAAAGATACTTGAAATTCTTGACATTTAAAATCACTTCGCGCTAGGAAATGTACAAACGCCGCAAAGACCTATGGAATAGATCCGTGCAATTTATTAAAAGCTAATGTGATATTAATAAATTGCACGGGTTAAGAAAAGATTTCATGTTCGTCAGCCAGTCAGGTATGATATTAAAAATAGAATAGGCTTGTTTAATTCGGCAGGCTAAGAACAACATCACAAAGCATTTCTATTTCATGTTGTGTGCAAGGTCACGGTTAGGATCTTTTATTTCTTCTAGGTGTAATGCTTTATTAGTTAGTCTGCATCTCAAAGCTTAATTTGTTATTTGTGCACTGCATGTATGTCGACGTCATTTTTAGATAGGGTAAAGGAGAAAAATAAGGTATAACAAACATTATTTGACAAAGATAGCTTGCATTAGCTTAACATGGAAAAGACACCATAAAGCAGTAAATGGTGCTTTTATGCACTCCAGCTGAAAGATTCCTTAGACAGTGATACGTCATACCACTTCACTTCCGTATATGTTGCAGTAAAGCTCGCTTTGTAATTAGTTCAAAAACAATGGTCTTCAGTTTCAATTGTTTTTGAAGCAATTGCAAAGCGAGCTTTACTGCAACATATACGGAAGTATAAGTGTATGACGTATCAGTGTTTAAGGAATCTTTCTCCACTCCAGGACCCAGTTGTTCAAAGACTGTTTAAGTTTAATCCTGGGTCAAGCAAAAATTCAAACTGGAATTTGTAAACGGCTATTTATGAATACTGTTTGGATTTTTCTACGAAAATTCTTGTTAATCCCATGATTATAGTTAAAATCTCTTCTCATAAGATTGGAAACAAGATCGTGGGAAAAATATTTAACCCTGGTTTAGTGTTAATTGGCTTTTGAACAGCTGAGCCCAAATGTATAAGTCAAGTAGTTAGTGATTATCGTTTTGATTTTGAATCAGATATCTGATACAGATGCAGGTAAAGGTCCATCAGCTTCTACATCTACATCTGATGAGTGGGCTACCACAAAATAGGCTTGTAGGGTTGAATTAATGTCAAAGTGGTTAAATGAAATGTTCAAAATCAACTGAGGCCTGGTATGCTGCGATACATTTGTAATAAACTTCCAAGCTTTCTCAGACCTACGTCATCATCAAGGAATGACGATGGAATCATTAGAGTTGAACGCATTTCGGATGAAGTGTTTGGCTATACAATGGAGTTACAGTAGGCAATAGGGCCGTACGTGGCTGTGCATGTAAATGCTGTTCAGAAATATTTCGAACATTAAAATCCAGCAGTAATCTTCATTTTGGCGCCATTCTCTCCACGAGCCTCTACTCTGCCTCATATACTTTCACTCGTATCTGTATGCACTGAGAATGGCTATCGACCACACATTAAAAGTCAATGTAAGTAAATCATTTCATTTCAAACGATATAGTTAATTACAAATTATATGATGCGAAAGCTTACCTTTGGTGAATTTTTACTATTAATTTATTAACTAGATCATTTTTTGTATAATATGTTTGTAGGAATGTGAGACGGTTGGGGCGATTTGTGAGTCCCCGCTGTAGCTGTTTCTGTGTTTCGAGTGGCGAAATATTGACCTTTAGCACCGAGTGTTCGGAGAAAACCGCAAAGCGCAAACCTCAAGATGTCACGTGACCACGTCCTTATGGTCACGTTTGCAGTTCGCCGCGTTCGGATTTCAACGTCAAGACAACCTTCCTGCGGTTAGTAATTACGGCAGAGTTTTATACACAAAATTTGCTAAGGACTCCCGTTTTATCACATGGATCATGTTCCTATATCTTTTCGCTAGCTCTAGGTGCAATTTCTAGATTGAAACTAAGTTTTAGAATGCTTTAAGCTACTTGAATTGAAGGCAGTTTGTCAGATCTTCAAAGTTTTTCCTTG
The DNA here is from genome assembly GCA_028564885.2 of Zoanthus sanctaehelenae. Taxonomy (NCBI): domain Eukaryota; kingdom Metazoa; phylum Cnidaria; class Anthozoa; order Zoantharia; family Zoanthidae; genus Zoanthus; species Zoanthus sanctaehelenae. The sequence goes on from JAOTRI020123703.1 coordinate 10,493, forward strand.
TAAAATCGCTTTTGTTGTCAGAAAACATGGAGAAAAGAAGAAGCTTGTCAAGATGAGTCCTCAGAAGAGTCGGAGCTGTCTTGGTAAGAAATTACGGTTAAAAGATTGTTAAAATCTTGTCTTGCAGCAGCAGCCATTTTTCTCACCAACAAAGTTTTAATTTTCCGCGGGAAAGATTTTCGAAATACCTACAACCCATTGCTTATACCACTAAACCAGGAACACCTTGCTAAAATCAACTTTCGCGCAAACCGCAAACGGCGAGCGCCGAACCGCAAACCGCGGTTTGCGGTTATTTCTGAAAACTGGGTGCTAAAGGTCTCTATCATCTGTATCTATACCTGTATTTACATTTATATCAATATATACCTCTTATGTCAAGCAAACATAGTTTACATGTTTTGTATGTTATCGTCGTAGTTTCTATAAGTTTCTTAAGCATCGTGCTTCCTTAAAAATGTCTTGACCCTGTTTTAAATAATTATTGCTGTGAGTAGAGTATTCTACTTTTAGATTTGATTCTTCTTAACAAACATGGCAGGTTTAAGAGGTCCATAACCGGGACACATTCCCAAATCCGTAAAGTAACTTACGGACCCCAAACTGACCAATCAGAGCGCGCGAAATTCGTCGGCAACATAAAAACATATTCATATTAATCCATTTGTATGCGTGTAAAGAACCATTTACTGTTATTTCAATCATTTATTTCCTTTTGAGCTGTAGCAACACATAATTGAATAATAATAATCGAATAACAATTGCGATTCAAGACACAGTTTACGGATAAAACTCGATTTTATTGGTGCTCAAACATTGTTGGTCATCTGTGTTTTGATCCACGCCATCAAATACTTCACTCGCGCGTAAACGCCGAATTTCCCTGCGGCCGCGCAGCCATAGCCCCAAGATGTTGCCCCATGTAGATAAAACCTCCCTCCTGACTCACATACCAGTGGCCCCCCTGAATCCCCTTGACAGCTATCTTTACCTCCAGCATCCAATCCGGCACATATCATTGAGTCATGGATCTGCAAGAAAACAAATTAATACTTGTATTCAATTACAAATTATGTAATGTTCAAGAGTAATGTTTCTTGTATAATTTTATGGAAATAGTAGAACATGAGAAGAGTATCTTGCTCATTATTTTGAGTAGCTGAATTCATGTGGGGATGGCCTGGGTTCAAAATCTAGACTCCAATTGGACTTTTCCTTTAAATCCCATGCAGAGACACAATTTCCGCGCATTTTAACCCTTTTGCAGCTATACCGCCCTAAAAGATTCCTGGAATACTCACAATTTCAATCTTTGCTAAACAAAAGAAAGATGTTTCGACTTTGGTTTTAAAGCAAACTGTACATGTAGTAGTTTATTTAAGTTTGGAAGGCCAGTGATGCAAGAATAAACTGTCATTTCTGCACAATATCATTAGTTGAA
>JAOTRI020123725.1:0-11931 GCA_028564885.2 Zoanthus sanctaehelenae
TGTTCACGTGATGTCTTCTCGTTCAATAAGGATACCAGAAAAATGGACTGTTGTATGAAACTTGTTCACGTGCATGTGATGTCCTCTCGTCAAATGAGAATTCAAGAAATATTGGACTTTAATATGCAACTTGTTCACGTGATGTCTTCTCGTTCAATAAGGATACCAGAAAAATGGACTGTTGTATGAAACTTGTTCACGTGCATGTTATGTCCTCTCGTCCAATAAAAGTACGACAGAAATGGAGTCTGATACTTGGTATAAAACAAGTAACTCATTACTAATGTTTTTCATATTCCTTTTATTCGAGTAAATAAAATACAAAGCTACAACACAAGACCTGCAGTTAGACAGTCATGTTACTTTCACAGAGTAAGAGCTAATTACAGATTTCAGATTGCAAATGTATTTATCTTCCTCATGAAATTTAAAAAAGAACTTTTTAAAGATCTTTTCTTTCAGGTTATAAATAACGGACAAAACTTAACAAAGCGCTGAAGACGAGAATCGGCGGCGTGCCGAAATATATTTATGCAAGAAAGTCAGTAGATTATGTTGAAATAAACGAAATTTTAATAGAACGATATCAGGGGTTTCGGAATGACTTGGAAATGCCGGATGTCGTAGTTCAGCTGGCAGACGTGTACCATTCAAGTGTCGTAGTGCGGAGGCACGAACTCCTCTGGAGTCCGGAATATGGTTTTATGCAGTTTCCTGCGTTCCCTGGTCCGGAATCCGCGTCTTAAAACCAGAAAAACGTCTTTTAACTGCTCACAGAAGATGAAATTCTCAAATGATTTGGTATGTGATCTACCGGAGGTTATAGGTCAAATAACCAAACGTTGCGCCCGGCGTGCAGGCTGAAACGAAACCCTTGCTTTCATATTATTATTATTATTATTATTATTGTTATTATTATTACACATTGTTAATTACATAAATTAATTGCGAAAATATACATACTTCACCAAGAAGGCTATCAGGGCCACCAAGCCTATAATAGCAACCACTGCCACCGCGACACCAACTCCAATAGCAGCTACATTATTATTTCTTTTTTGCCTGTGTGTTGCTAAATCCTTTCCACCTACAAATTTGATTTGGTAACCGTCTAGTGAGCCCTTGTTTCGTATTGCACTTGTAACTACCTGCTTGCTAAGTACAGTTTGGGTTGCCGGGACAAACGCAATGACTTCTATAATAACAAGCTGACTGCCGAAGAAACTTGGGTCTTTTGTAAAAACAACGTCGTTTGCACCGAGTTTCTTGGTTGCGCTAAAAGGTTGAATAAAAGATTTGAAGTGAGTTAGAAAACATGCGTGAATGGGTGTTCACGAGTTCGTGTAGGGACATGGGTGGTAATGTGAGTTTTACGAGAGAGCACATTGTATGGCGGCTTCATGTACTAATAGTTTTGCTATAATCATAAAGAACAGAAACAAAAGCACAAAAATAAATACTAAATAATCTTGAAATAACAAATAGAAATGAAAAAGGCTGAAAAGTATATGTGATAAGAGAGTAATAAAAGACAGTTCATGCAGTGTTTATTCTAAAATTTAAAAATAGTGGGAGATCTGCCCCAATGCTTTAAAAAAGGGGGTAAATTTTCAAAAAATGTGGGGGATTATAAGGTAATGAAATAATGTGCGACGTGATTTAAAGTGGGGGATTTGTCCCGCACGGCGTCAGAAAATTTAGGGGATTTTTTACGAAAGTATGAGATTCCCGCAATCCCGCGGCCTAGAATAAAAACTGAATAACTAAAAGTTTTTAGATGTGTTATCAGTCTAACTGAGACTGATTAAATGTCAAACAACTCTTGTCCACTTAAAACTTGTTTAACTCATTTTGACTGGCTCCAAAAAGAATGAATATGACCTATTGAGACACAAAATTGAGAGCAATGAGGCTCAGCAAAACTTATTTTGTCCTGTCATCGGAAGGTCTGAAACGAAAGTACATACTTTAAAACTCTTGACTTTTGAAAATGATGTAACATTGACTTGACCATACCTTTCTTGAGATTATGACTTTAAAAAAAAGTAAATTCAATATATTTGCGTACCTGTTAAAGCCACACTTTGAGTTGGAACAGTAAGTATTTAGAGCTGTTACTATATCGTTGACAGAATTGTTTTGATTCCACTGAAAACGATAAAGTTTGATATGAAATAATCAATGTCTCACCACCACATTACTACTACTTTAACAATTATTCCACGAGCGCCCGTTGGATATGAGATGTGGTAAATAGCCAACAATACTTGAAAAAGACAAAAAAAATTTAATTAAATGATAACTTTTAGTTATTTTTCATATTATAGTCATTCAGTATATGAGCTGATAACCGAGATTGAGGGAACCAATCAGCACACTAGAAACGCAATACTCGAGGTTGAAAATTTAAGAAATATAAATATTACCAAAGCAGCCAGTATTCATTTTCGCGCGCTTTGATGGGCAACTGTAATTTGCGATATCCAAGATAAGTATTTCCTTAGCAAACGATATTTCATGTTCACGTACTCTGATTGGCTCCCGTAACTCACGATATTCAAAATCCTTAGCAACCGTTTTTTCATGTTCACGTACTCTGATTTGCTCCCGTAACACACGATATTCAAAATCCTTAGCAACCGATATTTCATGTTCACGTACTCTGATTGGCTCCCGTAAAACACGATATTCAAAATACCAGCTAGCACGCGCGCAAAAAATAGAAAGGAAAGGTTTAAATTAGTTAAAGTAACGTGCATTTTAATTTAAATACTAAAACAACTATTCCCCTCAGGGTCGGAGACTTGTGTCTCGGTGTATATCTGAAACTATTCACCTTCCCCCTCCGGGGAGTGGTTGTTAATTATTGCCCCATGGAAAGTAATCCGAGATGGCCTTGGACAACGGATTCCATGATGTGGAGTCGGGATTTCTAGTCACTGGATTCAGGAGTTTCACCTCAGTGAATTCCGGTTTTAAAAAGGACTGGAAGTTTGGATTCCAGAGACTAACTTAGATATTCGAGAACCAAATATTTTCTGGATTCAAGTTGAATCAGCTGTTGAATCCCCTTATCTCTGTTTAAGTGAAGAACAAACGGCCCATCCCCCCCCCTCCCATGCGCTTTCAACCAGAAAGAATTCTTTTGAAAACTTGTAATTCAACTGTGAAAAATTCCATACGGAACTGAATTTGAAGTCTATTGATTGCAACCTATACCTTATATAACTAATGCCTATAGTAATATTGCTGCAGTTCCTAACAATGTCAGCTTTCAATTTTCATTTAAATTTTCTTTTCACTACAACTACAAGGGTCCTGCTAGCTATTCGCCGCAACAACAATGATAAAATTGCAACAAAAAACAACAAAAAATAAGCAAAATTGTTTCTTCTAAAATAATTCAAATTTGCACCTAAATACCAACCTGATCCGATGTTTCAGACAACACAATGGAAATAACGGAAGTTCCTGCAAAAAGAATCAAAATACAATACATAACTCTTGTTAGGAAAGAAACATCCTAAAAAACTTTTGATATTTAATAAGAACGGTACAGGAAAAGGTGCTGGAGCTAGGCCAACTATAATAAGCACATCACATGCGTATTAAACACAATACCAAGTTTTTCACTTTACTAAAAGCAAAATTCTAGGACATTTGCAGGTAACTTCAAGTTGTACTGAACTTCTTTAAACTCAAAGAAGAGAGCATTTAAATTTGGGTTTATTTGACCTTTAAGGGCGGACGTGGTTGGCGCAGTTGGTAAGATCTCTGCTTTCCAACGATAACATCTTCAGTTCGATTCCGGCACTTTGCCGAGATTCGAATATTTGTGAGACCTTTTTTTCCGCCTAAACTAACTCAGCTTTCCATCCTTCCGGAGTAGGTAAATGAGTACCAGCGTCTGCTGGGAGCTAACCTGCGATGGATTAGTGTCCTGTCCAGTGGGAGTCAAAGGCTCTCATCCGCTTAACACTACAGAAACAGGAGATAAGCGCCGGCCTCGTGGGCCACTAGGCTCGTATAAGGATTTAGCTTATAAAAAAGTGCGAGTGTTTCTTTTAATTTTAATTAGATCTATTTAGTGATTAAACCTAAGGCAAGCTGCTACATGCAACTCTCAACCGGAATTCAAACATCATTATCTACAAATGATGGCATAGCCAGGCTAAGCCGAACAAACATTTTGAGAATTTTAACGTTGATCAAACCACACACAAAAACTAATCTACAGATCTATAAAATGATTACCTCATTTCACAGCAAGGAAAAATAAAAAAATTTGTATAGCACGGCGTTGTCATTGTAGAGATTTTGCGACTGGTGGCTTAAAACCCGGGACTTTGCAAGGCATCTTAATATTGGCAAGGCGTTTTACGGAAACATTAAATTATTGTATACCATGTTAAAGATAACTGAGTAGGAAAGATGCAAAAAAAAAATATTTTTTAGATTGCTGTTTGAACTAAAACCTGACATGGTATCTCGCGAGCTTGCACACGCAAAACAATCTATCATATCAAATCAAAGCACAGAAAAAAACAATACTATATCACAAAAAATACCTTTTTGCTCTTCGGATTCGAGTGTCTTGCACGCCGCTGGAAGATGATCTTCATAAGGCTGTTTTCAAAATACTGCAAGCTTTATTGTCGAGATTACAAATAGTAAAGTTATCTTACTACATACCCCAGGAATGTAAGATTACTCACATTATCAGTGGAGCGAATCAAACAAACATTGTTTTGGTAGAAAACCGTTTTGTGATTGGTTGAGGCAAGTTGAACTACCTGTAGATGCCGGTAAAATGAGGTAATTAGATAAAGAAAACAATTTGGCTGTTCTTGTGTTTAGGTAATCCCTGGAATATTGACTATAACTAAGAAGCCGTGAAGTGAAAAATTGCCGGAGCAATAAACAAAAAGCTAAACAATAGAATTTTTCAATGTCTGAAATTTGTTGAAATGACGGCCAAAATGGACATAAGTACTGCTGAAAAAAAGAAAATAAAAAAAAAACCCTTAGAGAACAATTTGATATACGAAGTGTTTTTTTTTTCACATTAAAAGTTTTTGAAAACAGCTTTGTTTAATTTTGACATTTTCATGTTGTTGTCGTAAGCAATGAAAGTATTGATAGTTTGTTTATTCGATACACGAATTGTCTTTTTTAGATTAAAAGATTTTGAAAACAGCTTTATTCATAAATGAACTCTTTTTAAGACCAGAATGATGGAAAACTTGGTAAGTATATACATTATTGTTAATGTTAACTAAGACTTAAATAAAACAAAATCAAATTAGCTATATATATATATATATAAGCAGTAGCCTCTCAAGGGTTCTCAATAGATTAAGCGAGCGGTAGATGTACAATTTCTCCTAAATTCTCCACTAAGTAAATCTTGCAAAGCTAAGACTACTCTTGCCTTCTTTTACAATCCTAGAACCGATACAGACTGTTTTAGAAAAGACCAGTTAATGAATGTGAACGGTTTTCCTTGGCGAACTTCACGCGCTCAATAGTCTTTAAATTTTCGGAATAAATAAAAAAAATCACCAACCAAAGCAGCATGATAATCAACGAAGACCATTTTAACTACATCATAATAACAGAATCTAAACGTTATACACATAAACAGGCAATTCTTAAAGCAATCTGTCTTGCTTCTAGGCTTGTAAATAAAGCAAGAATCAGAGGTGTAGGAACAAATTTAAAGTGGGGAGGGGGGGTGAACTCCAGTTTTGGGAAACTTAATAGTCAAATGTTTTAACACCCATTTTTACCTTGATGTCATGTTTTTCACATTAATTATGTTACTCTATAGTTGATATAAATTTTAGTAGGATGTTTGGTATTGAAAAACGTTAAAGGCATATAATTCTTCAATTTTATATTTGACAGTGTGGAATGTAACAAAATAGGAGATGTACCTGATTCCCTTTGTTCTCCATTGTATACACTGCTGCTGACACTTGGCTTCACAACAACACGTTACAGTTGTAATGAAATTGCTTTACAGCACCAGCTTTATTTTATAAGGTAATTTAATGGCTAAACGTGTTTCGAAGCGGACGGCAGCAAAGGATGTCGTACAACGCATTGAAGAAAACGAGTACAAAAAATAAGGTCTCGACCAAACTTTGCGAAGATGTTATGGCCCTCGATATCATAACCATGTGATGTCGTAGATTAGTTTGGCTCGTGGAAACAAAAAAAAAGCCTAGAAAAATACAACTTATTGGCTACAAGTGTTTGAGAAGCGGGCAGAAGCAAGGGAAGTTGTACAACGCATTAAATAACACGAGAACAAAACTCTTGACAAAACTGCGAACTGATGTATATAGCCCTCGATATCATAACTATGTGATGTCATGGATTAGTTTGACTTGTGAAAACTAAAAAAAAGCCTCGAAAAATACAAATTATTTGCTACAAGTGTTTGAGAAGCGGGCAGAAGCAAGGGAAGTTGTACAACGCATTAAATAAAACGAGAACAAAACTCTTGACAAAACTGCGAACTGATATATATAGCCCTCGATATCATGTGATCTTATGGATTAGATTCTTTTGTGTTTTCAGTTTTTGTGTCTACTGCGCATAGGCAGGCAGACACTAGGACGGAAAAAAAAGTTTGTTAACTTGTCGATATGCAATCGCTAATCAATAAGTGATCTGTGATGCCGAGGAGAGTCGGTCAGGCGTTTAATTTCGACCAATCAGAAGTGAAATCGCACGAAGGACTCACGTGCGTTAGAGTGTGATTTCAACAAGGTCTAGTCTGTACGTGCTCTCTTTACCCTCACATAAAAACAATATGCACCAAAACAAGACAGCAGACACATGTACGCTTTGCGTACCTTTTTTTTTGTACGGCAAACGGAAAGACAAATCACGCGACCAGCTTTTTCCGCGCTTGCCGTTGCACGTTTGGCGTTTTTACGTGAATATTAGTGTTTTGTCGTACGTCTTTTTCATTTAGTTCTGTTAAGCAAAGCTCTAAGTTGGGAAATATATTTTGTTTTCTTTCTGTAATCGTAGGCTCCTTTTCCATGATACATGTACGTACAGCAAGCAGCCAGTGCTGGCACCAAGCAAACTGGCTTACTTTGCTATGATCACAGTACCAATAAACAGTTCTTCGATACTGGCAAGTATCTGCTCAAGCACCCGAGATTTGCCCCAAAATGCCAAAAAAATGCATTATTTTGGCGGTTTTCACCTGAAACCGCTCGTCAGAAAAAGATTTGAAAAACGATGCGGAATGTCACATGACTAACTTTTACGTGTCATCACATACTCAGGCCATACCCAGTCGCCCAGGTTTTTAATTAAGAAAAAAAATAGAGTTTTTATAAGACTTCCCCTTCCTCCGAAATACATTTTTTTAGGTTAAGTCTTGCCTTAAGAACGTTCAGCCTCAGTCGAAAAATTTGACGTTCTTATAAAAAAAGAGTGTATGTGAAATGGCACTGAAAGGACTAAAGTGCATTAGAGTAGGTGTGTTCTGCAAACTTGTGTTTTCGACAGGGTAGGGCGAGTACTTAGTCCAATACATCAAAGTAAAACATGGACTTTTTGTTGCAGTTTCCCTCTCATAAAACCAACATGCTTAGGCCGTACTAAAGTATAAGTCTGCGGCTTCTTTTGTACCGCTTCACAATTACAGATAAATATTATTAATCTTATCATATTGTACTGGTTAATTTTTTCTTTGTGTCTTAAATATCACTCATGCCATTGGCTGTTTTAGGACAGCCAAAGGCATTTGTTGTTCTGTCAAATAGACGTAATGTAACACTGATCTATGATATTATCAAACTTTTATCTGTAATTGGTATAAGTGATTGATTGATTGATTGATTGATTGATCCAGAAAAAAAGGCAGAAGACTCAAATAAGTTTTGCGTGTCTTATTAAATAGAGCTTTGCATTACTTTAATATGTAATTAAGTGGTTGATTTCCATTTCCTAGCTCTCATTGTATCTGGAGCAATATTACTGGTGATGGTAGTCGTGAGCTTGTTTACAAAAGAAATACCACGTGACGAGCTTGGTGGCCTCACCTGGAGCACTATTGACGAACCTCCTCTAGCTCAGTCTCCTACGGACATACATGAAGCAGAGCGGACTGAAGCTAGTCATACAGGTGGATTGGAAAATCCTCGTAATAATGAGAACGAAATTGCCTTAGAGCAATGTGGGAAAACGGAGATTGAACTGGTCAAGCATGGGAAAACGAATGGTAAACTCTTTGATTTAAAAATGCTCTTAACTTTTTAGATTGCAAACGTGCAAGTTTAGCCAATAAGCACGGCTGGCGAGACGTCAGCTCATAAACTGTGTGTACGCTATCAGAAAAAAATATGGATTGAAGAAATGTGTTTGCAGAACCATTGTTAACTTGAGATAACAAAACCCTTCTTATTTCAAAGATTTATTCAGCAAATTTTGTGTCAAACTAAATGTGTCCGTGTAAAATGAAAACAGGTTTCTTTGTCACATTTAAACGAACGTTACTGTTGTTTCTGTGGCAAAAAAGATGGCATCAGTTATTCCCGAATAGCGTAAGTAGTGTTATTCTGACACAAGTACGGTTTAAAATTTTCTCATTAACATCCGCAAAATTTATTTGTGAGGTTTTTTCTCGCTGGCACTTAGGGTTGTCCTTGCTATGTCGACCCGTGATGGGTCATGAGACACTTAGAAAAAATCTGACATATACAGTGATAGGATAGCCATGAAGTGTTGTCGGTCCGTACGGACCGAAGGGACCGACTTTTGCTATGTCGACCCGTACGGACCGAACTGACCGACTTTTGCTATGTCGACCCGTACGGACCGAACTGACCGACTTTTGCTATGTCAACCCGTGTCAGATGGTGTGTATTGGACATGAGTAACTTTTAGTTTATAAGAAGACAAAGCAAAAACGCAATCGATCTAGTATAGGCTGGGCTTTTAAAAGCTCGTTATTTTTAACCTTTAGATCGATTTCTTCTTTAATAAATGATAATCGATTGATTATTGATTATGTTTAGATTTTCAAAAGAAATTGCTAATTGCACACTTGCAGCTCAGAACCGTTTTTATAAGGTTGGAGACAGCAAAATGGGTTAAGATTTAACACTGGGTTAGTGCTAACCGGCTTTTGAACAAACGATCTCTGAATGTCTATTTGAATCATTTAAGATTGCGATTTTGACATTTTTGTTGATTGGAACAAAGTACTTCACTTGACTGTTATTAATACAACAAATACAAATTCTTTGATCATGAACATTATCAAAAGATATTTAAGTATCGGAATTTTGTACTATTATAATAGCCAGTCCTTTCAATCCAGCTTAAGATCACAGTAAACCAATAAAGAAACAGCGGTTGACATTACCTTTTCCACCCTAACTGTTATTTTCTTTTCTCCATGACAAAGAAACGGCAGCCATAGAGAGCATTGAGCTAGCCAATGGTGTGGCACCATCAGACGGAAAAATAAGGCTGGAAGTAGTTAGGTTCCCGGATGAACCGCCTGCTCTAAAATGGACACTGCGCTTGAGCACAGTTGCACTTCTTCTCACCTTGGTCTTCCTGTGGGAATGGTATCGTTGACACGCCAACGATGGTTTTCCTGTACGCCTTGTAGCGTGGGTTTATAAAAAAAACATGTGGAAATTTTAAAAGCAATAAGTAACAACGAATAGAAACAACGGTCATTGTGGTTTCTGGCAGCGGTAATCTTATTGCATTAGACAAAGAAGAAAAGTGTTTCCGGAAATATCTTCTTCGTGGGATTGAAAACTTGAGTTGTAAAACAACATCTAGTCAGATTTACATAAAGTGATTTTTTTCAAAATAGGACTTTTTGTTTTTACATAAAATATATTTTTTGGGTTGTCATTGCATGCATTAAGTGACAAGTTCTAACGTTTTTTTTCTGAAATGCATCAATGATGTGATATCTATTGGACAGAAAGCTAAGAATCTAACAATAAAATTTTAACAAATGCTAACGTAATTGTTTTAAGTTTTTTTTTTGGCAGCGATCGAGCGTTTGTCAAAGGAACATAATTATTGAATCTCTTAAAAAATACTTGCTAACAAGGCCATAGATTATTCACAAAATCATGATTGTAAAGAGCAATCACCATAAAACATTTTTACTCTTTTCATCCGTGTCGATGGAGGTGGGAACACCGTATGTAACTATGATCAGATAAATTGGAACAATAATAATACTTTTTAAGCATTACAGCACAACTTTCCATGACTTTATCGGCGAAATAGAGCACGCGTGATGCTGGGAGACACGACAACATTGTAAAATCAGTCTCCTCTGGCTCGTAATTTTACAACGTTTAGGGTGTCTCTCCCAACATCACAAGTGCTCTATTGCACCCAAAAGTCATAGAAAGCTGGGCTCTAATGCTTTTATGATATAGCAAAACAAGCGGCAAAACAAGCATGCAAAAACTGACTTTATCGGTGTAATAAAGCATAGATTTGAAGCAATCCACGTAAAAGTGTAAACTACTAACGTTGGAGTAAGACTTTTGTTGACAATTTTTTAGAAAAACTAATGTATATTATAAAATAATTTAAATGGTACGCGCGTTCTGATTGGTTGAAAGACCGTTTAACATTATAGTATGTAAACACTGTTTCCATCTTCTTTCGTTAGTTATTTTATAAAAGAAATATAAAATGGTTTCCGCGTTTACATAACCTGATGTAAACACGCGGGAGGTTGGGAGAACACGAGATAAGCGTAGGAAACCACGACGCGAAGCGGAAACCATTTTATATTTCTTAAATATAAGTTAAGGAGTCAACACAACGTTTATAAAAATTAAAAAGAGTACTATATTTTGGCTAGCCACACTACAATCCTGGACAAAATGCTTGGAATACTTTGTTATATTTGGTTTAAAAGCACAAAATTTATACCTATCCCCCCCATCCCCCCTTCCAATCCCTTTCCTTCCCCGTCTCCTTCCGTTCAATGTTGAAAATACTGAAATCAATAAATAGAGACCGTTTGGCAAAAAGAGATACTGGTCGAGCAGTAAACTAGTTTAAGAACTCAAACCCTCTTTAAAGCGCGCGAAGATGATTAACTGTCCCAAATCTTTTTGTCCAGGATTCAGTATAGTCTTCTTTAGATGTGGCTAGCCGAAATTTAGTACTCTTTTTAATTTTATTAAAAATCTTGTTGTCTCCTTAACTTACTATTTTTCTGGAAAAAATTGTTGGATTTTAGCGAATCGTTGAACTTCATATACCAAAGAAAATTGCATGTCACAAAATGACAAAAACGTCTTATTGCACTTTTACGGTAGAATCAGAATAGTTTCTTTTTAGGTAACAACGTTTACGTTAAATTAAAAGTTTGCAATGTGTTTTTCTTTGGAATTGTTGAAAAATTGTTAAGTAGGGACATTTTTAATCATATAAAGCTGAACCTTTAGATTTTGATGATTATTGTTTGATTGAGCCAAACCTATTTTGTCTGTTGTTTTTAGCACTAGTCTGTATGTTTGCTCACAGATGTAAAATAGGGCTGTTGAATTGTAAGCAAGTGTTAAATAAAGTTTATTCTCGCTCTGTATGTATGTCTTTGAGATGGTTAATAAACGTAGCAGCTAGTTAGCTATATCCTTTACGAACCTAGTGGCCCAGGGGGCCGATGGTTATCCCCAGATTCCGTTTCGCCTTACGGGCTCATGCAATTTTCATACTTTTTTGAAAAACCCACTTGTGCAAATTATTTCCAAGTTGAACTCGAAACCGTATGATTACCTATACAAATAATATACATAGAGAATAATACATGGGGAAAGGGGAGTCAGGTTGGCATAGTGGTCATCACTCGCGCTTCCCACCTCTACGACCCGGGATCGACTCCCGGGGTCCGCATGTGGGCGGAGATTT
>JAOTRI020123736.1:0-11931 GCA_028564885.2 Zoanthus sanctaehelenae
CGATCTTGTGGAAACTCAGGATAACTACAACAAATCTTTGAGAATCGAACTAACCAGGTACGTTGGCTATAAAATAGGAAAGTAGTTAGCTTATTTCCTTGATGATGTAGTTTTTCATGTTATAGTAATTGTGACAGTTTAGTAGCATTGCTGTCAGTGAGTTGTTGTTAGTGAGATTAAAAGCTTTTGTCGTTTTTAAATTCTTCTTTATTTTGTAACAGGTTTGAGCAAATGTCGCACGTTGCTCTAAAGCTGAAGAAAGAGGTTTGTTTGAAGATAACATTTTGTTTGTGTTGCCGTTAGTTTCTGGATTTCTAAAGCCTGGTCCTCAATGCGACATAAGCATAAGCACAAAGAATCAGTTGTCGTGGTGACGAGAGCCACTACTTAAGCAGAACTTTGTATTCATGCACAAAGCTAACTTTCGTTACCATGCTCTCTCTCCAACACAAAAATCAAGATAGCGGACGCCATTTAGGTGTTCTGTGATCGTAAGATAAACCTGGAACCAAGTTTCTTATGATTAGCTCCAGGTTCAACTTAATCTTATGCTTCTGTCAGTATTGTTCTCACTAAGTGGTACCTGCCTTCTGGGTATTTTTAGCTTATTAGTTATTACTAGAATTAGATATCACAATGTGTAAAAAAAAGGAAATGAACTCCATTCTGTATATAGTTGTACAAATAAATGTTGTTGTTATTAATTGTTAAAATATCTTAAATAAATTTACTTTTTAAATTTAGTTTTTTTATTCTAAGCAGTAAGCGACAGAACCATAAGCACTAGAAGAACAGAAGGTTTTGATAATCTTGTGTTTATACTTACTCGTAATGAGGACCAGGCTTGAACAGTTCGAGCTTGATGAAGTTGTTTTTGTTTTTTACAATTTCTGCTGTTAACAGTCGGTCGAATTTCGAAAGACTGGCAGTTCTGAAATAGCCTTCATGTTCTGAAACTGTGCTTGCGAGCTTGGCTCAGTGGTTAAGATCTGTGACTGGCAAGCATAAGCACACATGTTTGATCCCCGGCCGCGGGTTAAACATTTGAGAGACCTCCTTTCATCACTTTGCCATCCGTGGACATTGGTCTTGTCTCTTACTGTCTTAACTTTCAATAAGGGGAACATAGAAGAACCCACACACACTGATTACTAAGAGTAGGGTTGTGATCTGGTAATGCAGTTCCCCAAGATTATTGTAAAACTGTAGTTTGATGATGTTTTTTTGTTTTGAAAAAATAAGTTAATCACTTGTTGGAGGCGTTGTTTTCCTTGCGTAGTTCAGACATTTTTTTCGATACCTTGATAGCCTGCTGAAATTATACGTAAAGTTTGTGCTAATTCTCGAGATATTCGTCTCAGGACTTCCAAGGTTCAAGAGGTGACTCTCTCCAACAGGTTATGAATAAAACACAGAACATGTTTTGTTAGTTATATATAGTTATAACATGTTTTGTTATAGTTATAGTTTTGTAGTAGTTATATAATCAATATAATTAAGAGGTGATTCGTAATGCAGCATTTTGATGAACTTTTCCCTCTGCAGGCCGTCCTTGTTGACTCTTCCTTGGATGATATTCAGCAAAGATTACGAAGTGTAAGCATGTTGCTTTTGTTGCTTTTTTTTATTTAGTTCCAAATTGATTAAAAATCTTTGTATGTTCACAAGAAATTCATTTATTTATTTTACAATATTTTACTGCATATTGATAACAGGGTTATCATTTACTTTATGCTTTTATTTGAATATTTTACGAAAACAGCCGTTGACAGTAAAACATTCTCACTACGACTACTACTGGAACTATACTTCTACGACTACTCTTTGATTGCTGTTAGTGCTACAAAGACTGCTGTACGACTACTGCTACTACGACTGTTAATATTATAATATTAATAGTAATAATTATAAGTATGCAACTATTGATACTATACTACTACTACTGCTGCTACTGCTATTATTACTACTACTACTACGGCTACTACTACAACTACAACTCGATCTACCTCTAAGTACTGCTACTACTATAAATACTGCCATGATTTACTGTTAGTACTAGTAATGATAATAATTCTGATAATCACGATCATTACAATTTCTATAAATGTGTTTGGCTCATTAGCTGCTGTATATTGCACTAATTAATACGCAGAATTCTAATCTGAGACCTTTTATTAGACAATTTTTCAAGCCAATCATATTTTGACTTTTATAGCTAAATAGACCAATCGCAACATAGGCTACAATCACTATTTAGCAACGTGACAACTTTCCTTCAAGGGGGGCCTTACCCAAAGGATGATGTTCTCTATGTTAAAATTAATTGTACTTATTGTTGAATAAAAATGCAATTAAAAGCTATCAGACTGCTTTTTTTTACTTTAAGGAAATTGTAATAATTATGATTACTTGGTTACTAGTCTTGGTGTTGTTTATTTGTGTCTCTAAATCATTCTCATGATTGACAAATCATACTGACGCCTTGCAGTCGCCCGCTGTTGTTAATCCTCGTATTAGTACAGAAGAATTGGACTCCACTCAACCCTATCAACATTGATAAAAGTTTTCTAAGCTTATAACTAAAGGCCGTCTTACAAGGGGCAATTTTTTCAGCAGCTTGCAATGCAATGCTGACGAAAATGAAAAATTGCAATAATCGCCTTTGTTATGTGCGATTAAACTCGAATTACATTTGGGACTGCGGCGTTGCAAGGCAGGTTACTGACAACATGTTTCACGCTGCAGCTGGCTTTGCAATGTTCTATGCAACTTGCAATGTTCCATCGTCTGTTTCTCAGAAAGATGTTACAGACGCGCGTTTTTGTCAGGAACATGAAAGGTAGTGACGTTTCGTGGCAAGTTGCTGAAAAATGACCCGTGTAACCCGGCCTTCAGTAATCATTTATCCAGGGAACTATGTTAACATCGTTGCATCATTTATTGATTCATTTTGTTTGACAAAATCCTAGTTTGAACAAACCAACGGATAGCAATAAAGTAATGTCTATTTTGGTCAATCGATGAAGCTATGATGGTGTCTCAGTTGTTCTTCCATTTAAACATTAAAACATATTTACCTTTGAATTAAACGGCATCGTACAGAACGTGGGATGTTGGAAAAAGGGAAGCTGTAAATCCCAAGCAAAAGACAAGAAGTTCGCAAACTCTTTTTGTATTCTTCCAGTTTCCCAAGCTAGCAGTTTGTGATGCCTGTACACACATTAGAAAGTATATTAATTTCTATTTTAATGACATAACTTCAAAAGCAAGCTAAAGTAAATCCCTATACGAGGATCGTGGGCGATGGGGCCGGCGCTTATCTCCGGTATCTGTAGTTTTTAGTGGATGAGAGTCTTTGACTCCCCCTGGACGGGACACTAATCCATCGCAGGTTAGCTCCCAACAGACTCTTGTACTCATTTACCTACCCCGGAAGGATGGAAAGCTGAGTTGGCTTAGGCGGAAATGAAGGTCAAACAATTATTCAAATCTCGGCAAAATGCCGGGATCGAACTGGGGACCATGTGGTTGGAAAGCAGAGATCTTACCAACTGCGGCAACCCCGTCCTCCCATCAAACATAATAATGATTTCTTGCTTTTCTTTGACAAGAATAAACCAGTAATTTGACCAATCGCAGCGTATGCATTTATTTTGTTATGCTATAAAACTTGAAAAATTCTTACTGTTTCTCATTGCTGTCATCATCGATTAATTTCATTTTGTAGGAGGAAACGCCGGGGGAAAGAGCCGAGTTAGAAGGAAAAAAGAAACGCATCCAGCAGCTTGAGCGATCTCTCATGGTAACAATTGATATTTGGATACATACATACCTCTTTATTAAATTTTCAACCTTGAATATTGCTTTTCTAGCATTCTGATTGGTTTTCAGCTCATATACCGAATGACCATAAATGGAAACTAACTGTGTAAAGTGTTGCCAAGCTGACAAATGTCAGAATTTTTTGTTGTTGTCATTTTGAAGTATCGAAGTGTTTGCAAGGCTCGTGAAATTTGATAAAACAACTATTCCATTCGTGCTTGTTGGATATGAGATGATTGTAGCCAACTTATATCAAATGCGCGCCCTTGAAATAATTGTTAAATACTTGAATCCGCTACAGCTGACAGTTCTAAGTATTCTCGATGGTTAACTCTGTACTTGCTTGTATAAAACATTTTGTAACATATATAACTTGTATTATAAGTTGTGCTATATCAATCTAATATTATCAAATTGGATATTACTGGGCTCGAAATTAATAAAATTGCATGGTCGTATTTTTTCTACTAGTTGCTAAATTGTAGTGGCAAAATTTTAAATAGTTGAAAAGTAGTGGTAAGATAGAGACTTCTGGAGGATACTTTCTGTTTTCCTTTTCTGTCGATGAAAGCTACTGGTCACCAAAGTTTGAATGTTTTTAATCTCGAGCCCTGTATTATTGCCCTTTAATTTATCTATTCAATTCAATTACAAATACATATCTGATTAGTTAAGAAAGATTCCTGAGACTCTGAAACGTCATACATTTTCACTTCCGTTTATGTTGCAGAAAAGCTCGCTTTGCAATTGGTTCAAAAACAATTCAAATGAAAGACTATTGTTTTTTAACCAATTGCAAAGAGAGCTTTACTGCAACATATGTGGAAGTGAAAATGTTTGACGTATCAGTGTCTCGGGAATCTTTCAGAATTAGTTTCAGATAACTCTTCAACCGATATGTTGCTTCGTTAAAAGAACAGAGACGATAAGATATGTAGGCTGAGGTTAGAGAGATTCACTTGCTTACCATTTCTCACTTTTCTTCACAGATGTTTGAGAGCAGTGTAAAGCACATGTTAGATGGGTCAAGAATCCTAACAGCTGGGAATTATCCGTCTGCTTCGGACTTGAGAATACGGTATGAAAGTTGCGTAGCAGTGCTTATTGTCCTAGTACATCGAGATTAGCAACTGTCATCATCATCAGTTTTTATTGTTCATCAAGCGAAAACAATTATTTACAACAGGCTAATTTTGTTCATTGATCACACAAGCAAATAATTCTCATACAAATTGTTACATAAAAAAATAGTCGTCCAGTCGGAGTTTTACCATTAATGTGTCAACATCGTTCTCCTTCAGTTCTCTCAATACTCGTTTTCATTGACGTCACTCACTTCCATTTTTCACATTATCAGTTGAGGTTTACTCAAGTCACCTTAAATTATAATTGCCATCGTCATTGTTACTATTCATGTAATTCGTCCTCTTCAACATATAATTATCGTTCTCATTGTTTCAGCAGTAGTCTCGATTGATTTTCAACTTTGTTATCTTCGTCATGTTCATCATCGTGGTCGTCGTCATCGCCATGTTCGTTTTCGTCGTCGTCATGTTCGTGTTCGTCGTCGTCATGTTCGTGTTCGTCGTCGTCATGTACGTCTTCGTTTTCTTCGCCGTCGTCTTCATCATTATGGTCATCGTCTTTTTCATCGTCATCTTCATCTTCATGATCATCTCAATATTCATCGTTTTTATTGTTATCTCCATCCCTATTTACTTGTAAATGTCATCATCATCATCATCATCATCATCATCATCATCATCATCATCATCATCATCATCATCATCATCATCGTCATCATCATCATCATAATAATCATAAATTAGAACTGTCTTGTAAAGCACAAACTACATAAAAATGTTCAGATGCACTATTTACAGTGCAGTATCAACTCTCTATTTATAGTAAGTGAAAATTAAGTTTAACAGAAATAATAACGCTTCTAAGATTCAATAATGACATGTTTTGACTGTTACCACTGCCATCATCAGAGTAGAAAATAATATATGGAAACAAGTATAAATACATAGCTCGTAATAATGATTAGAATAAGTACAAAAGATTAGAAACAAAGCTTCAGGTTGGCATGCTTAACCTGTTGATTTAACGAAGGCTTGATCTACTTATAAAAATACAATTTATATCAAAAAAATTTAAAAAGTTTAACTAAATTTACAATAAAACTTTTTTAGGTGTAACTTAAATGATTGTAAGGATTTTAGATTCCTGATGTAGCTCAGAAAACGGTTCCAGAGATAAGGACTTGAATAGAAAAAGGCACAATCAGCCAGAGATTTAAATGAGCGGACAGCAGGAACAGAGAGCAGCAGAGAATTGTTACTTCTCAGGGACTATTGTTAGATACCTCAAACTGATTGCTAGCTATGCCATGCTGACGAGTCCTAGAAATCTCCAAACAGTTGCTAATAAGATAGCTAGCGAAGGCAGCTAGCCCTGGTGCTCTACTACACCAGACGTTCATGTAACTAGCTTTAGAAGACGAACTCCGAGTATAATGTTTTAATGGTATTATTGCAAATTGTTGAAAATATCGATTGCCATTAACTGACACTTGATCGTTTTCATAAATTCAATATTGGAAAAAAAACAATTATAAATCAGAATCAAAGGTATCCAATGGTACGCTCGAGGAGTAAGTAACATACTGTCTACTCAATCAGGGCGCTCTTGTATCTTGTGTTGTTCATTGACTTTAGAATATACTATACGCATGTGCTGGTTTGCCGAAATCATGAGCCGAACACCAAAATATCACGTGGCAAATTGAACGTCTTTCATTGGTAGCCCTATAAGAACATTCCTAACGACCATTCAACGAATGCATGAGTGTACCTGCCAAACTTATTATGATCGGAAATCGATTACAAATTTTCTACTGTTTAGACCTGACACCCTAATTCCCTAACCATCCCGATAGCTCTTCACAAGCAAAAAATGAAAGAGTTTGAAATTATTTTAGCAAAATCACCAAATTCCTCACATTTTTTGTTTTTACAACATTTAGGAAACTAGTGAGGTTCCAAGGAGTAGAGATACGGACTTGAGATGCCTTACAAGGATCTTACTTCTGGGCCTACGGTTTAACGTACTTATCCGAAAAGACGCGAATGTCTAACCATTTGCAGATGTTAGATCAAAGGCAGCACTTTCTCCTCAATTATTTAGAGACCTCCCGCACAGCAGACTGGCGCCAACTGTGCTAACCAGGCGGCAATACAGAAAAGCATGCATAGGATTTGTGCATACATTTTGTTGAAATAAAGGCACTAAATGAGTTATGAACTTACCACTACTTTGGGCTTTAGGTTCCAAACTGTCAATATATGCTTTTTTCTTTTGTAACTCAGCGTTTGCTTCTCGTAATTTCTCCCTACGATGCAAACATTAGGGATATATATATATATATTGTAACTCAGCGTTTGCTTCTAGCAATTTCTCCCTACGATGCAAACATTAGGGATATATATATAGTTAGGAAAACTACGAGAGTATGGAAGGGGGAAGAGGTCAACCTGTTTGGCCTCCTCCCACCTTTTTCCAAAATCGCAAAAGTTAGGTTGCTGTAACATTAATAAAGCCATCATCATTACACTTAACGAAGGAAAATGAAAGCCTAATTTGGTGATGTGGGTTGGCTGCCATTAATATTTTAAGATTTCCACCCCCATATATTGGTCAGGACACTGGCTGAAACGTACTAAATTTTCATTCACGCTATTACTACAATTAATAATTGGTTGTATTCATAAGGTTCCAGTTCAGTGCAAATGGTGGTCAGTCTTACAAAAGATTTCATTAAAATCTAGTTTGAATCTCATTATTTGACCACCACCTGCTATTGTGTTATATCCTCACAAAACTTAGTAAATACCACTAATCAGACCTCCTCAAGGACGAATGGACTATGAATCAATAGCACATGAAGTTGTATAAACCTAGTAATCGGTCAAAAATGGGTGTACAAGTCAAGACCTGTATTGAAGAAATCCTCAGATACTAGGTAGCAAAACGGGGCTCACTACTATTTTGATCTGCCATCTTTTTTCTAATAGTGGGCTATCACAGTTAAACTTCTAGTGGAGTAGCAAATCGGGCAGACGTGGTTGGCGTAGAGTCTGGTTGAAATGTATTTAAATCGCCTACATTAACTAACTGTTTATTTAATTCTCTATCTTGATGCAATCCGATGACTAATGGAGGCGGTTGCACAGTTGGAAAGATCTCTGCTTTCCAACCACAAGGTCCCCAGTTCGATCCCGGCAGTTTGTCGAGATTCGAATATTTGTGTGACCAACTCAGCTTTCCATCCTTACGGGGTAGGTAAATAAGTAGCTGGAGCCAATCTGCGATGGATTAGTGTCCCGTCCAGGGGCCGGGAGTCAAAGACTGTCATCCGCTTAACACTACAAAAACCAAAGATAAGTGCCGGCCCCATGGGACACTGGGCTAGTAAATGGATTTAGCTTTTTTAGCTTAGAGTAGCAAGTCAGAATTTACATGACGCTTATTGGCCCGTTAGTAGGCTATTAATGAGGTGTTACTGTAGGTTTATACTAATCGAGTGTTAATTAAACTCTTTATGGGTTTCTCTCATCAAGCATCTGATCGGATTGTTCACAACCTAAGTGCTAACACATACTGTAACTTAATAAAAACAGACTTCCTATAATTACCAATTCTTAAACGACTCGAATAATGCAAGCAATATTAACCTCCCATTACTTCCATTCATAAGAATAATGAATTCATGGCTAAACTTAATCCTTCTACCTGAAAGAGTCCGCATCCAAAACAACAAAATAACTGTTAGACAGATGGAACACCTCA
Organism: Zoanthus sanctaehelenae; assembly: GCA_028564885.2. Lineage (NCBI taxonomy): Eukaryota > Metazoa > Cnidaria > Anthozoa > Zoantharia > Zoanthidae > Zoanthus > Zoanthus sanctaehelenae. Next base: position 8,674 of record JAOTRI020123736.1, read on the forward strand.
CTGCTTAAGAAAATATACTTATAGTACTTACAGATGTTCTGTGTATTTCTTATGAAGGGCACCTTCTGTTTCATCCTTTTTCGCTTTTTCTTGATTAGTGAGGTCATCAATTTCACTCTCCAGTTCCATGATACGTTGGTTTAAGGCCCTGTAAACCAAATATATTGATAACTATTTGAGGTCATCCAAAATTTAAAACTATCAACATCAACTTTGTTTAAAAGGTATTTTCCCTCTTTTGGCGGGCCACAGGTCTTAGAAGCCTGAAAATATCTAATGTAATGGAATATATCTCTTATATCTTGGTAACCGTGATATTTCTAAGACCTATGGCCCGCCAAAGATGTGTAAATACACACTGTGCATGACCGTGAAAACACCTTTTAAATAGATCAAGGGGGCAGGAAGGCGATGGTGGCACTGTAACCCATATTCAGTTCTTTATCTGGAGTTTTGGTTTACATAATGAAAAAGGAAAAGAGCACCTCGCATGTTTAGCAAGAATAAGTTTTTTATAAAATGAAAAAAAAGTAACAAGGATTAGGTCTGAAAATGATCTAAGTGAGAAATTGTGATTTTTACATCTTCTTGTAAACAAAAAACTTGCTCGTTACCTAGAGGAGGGATATGACAGACTATGCTGTTTGCCTTGCAATTATAAGTACTAGGTTAAAAAAAGGTAAAAGTATTTATCCGACCTTTTAAAGGAGTTGACTTAGTAGGAAACTTAATGACTTTCTTTGTTTTATGATTCTTTGCTTCATTTCGCCATTGAAACAAGACTTTGACAGTGCTTAAATAACAAAAGGCGTTGTTAGCGTCTAGTTAGCCCAGTTGGTAAGGCGCCAGTCTGCTGTGTGGGAGGTTTCGGGTTCAATTCCCGACCGGACCAACACTCAGAAAGTGCTGCCTTTGCTCTAACATCTGTTAGACTTTCGCATCTTCTCAGATACAGACGTTAAACTGTAGGTGCAGGAGTAAGATCCTTGTAAGAGACCTCGAGTTCTATTATCTTTACTCCTTGGAACCTCACTAGGTTCCTAAATGTTGTAAAACAAAAACAAAACATGTAAATAAAGAAACAGCAAACAGACTGATGTCAAAGCATCACACCGAGAACAAAAGATACTAATCGTGACCATGCACACAGCATGAAACAAAGGAGGAAAAGGGAAAGTAGAAGAAAACAAATTCCTTATGAACAAAGACAGCATCAAAACCACTTCTTATCTTGACTTTTTGCAGTTCTGACACGATCAGAGTCCTCGACTTCTATTTCTTAAGGAAGAAAAGCTGAGTTAGCATTGGCAGAAAAGAATGTCACCTAAATGTTCAAATGTTGCACGGCAGAGACCTTTTGGCTGCAAAGCAGAGACCTTACTAACACTACTAACCATGACAATAACTAGGGAGAGTAAAACAAACCATTTTTGATAGTATAAGAGCATCTGTCTCACCTGTTTTCCTTCTCCAGATCATCTTTTCTCTCCGTTGTGTCATTGAGCAGGCTCTGTAATAGCTGATTCTATAATGAAGGCAAATGTTACTTAAATGACAGATTAAATGTTAAACTAATGATATGATTAATTAAATCCCTTCTGACCAAATGGATCAGAAAGATTTTTGGAGTGTCAATCGGATAAAAGTTATCGACATTTACAAGCCAAGAGGCCAATGGAGCTGGCATTTATTCCTGGTTTCAGTAGCGTTAAATGGATAAGAGCTTTTGAATCTCTTTGTTAAAAGCTAATTCCTTTACAAGCCAGGGGGCCCAAAGAGCTGGTACTTATTTTCGGATTTTTGTGGTGTTAAAGGGATGAAAGTTTTGACTTTTCTTGCTAAAAGCTAACATTTTACGAGTCAAGGCAAACATTTGGACCGAAGGCCTTGTAGTTAGAAAGCATAGTTCTTACCAACTGTGCCAACGAGGTTCGAGTTAGCTACTAGCACGTTTGTGCTGACCATAGTTAACCCTTTCACTCCCAATCACTTATCAGCACTCAACTTCTCCTTACATAACAAATACAAAATAAGACATTTGGTAATGAGAATATGTGTTAACCCTTTCACTCCCAATCAGTTATCAACACTCCACTTCTCCTTACATAACAAATACAGAATAAGATATTTGGTAATGAGAATATGTGTTAACCCTTTCACTGCCAATCAGTTATCAACACTCAACTTCTCCTTACATTACAAATACAAAATACATTGGTAATGAAAAAAAATGTGAATTAATTAAACAAAGTGAACTATGGAAGATTAAAAGTAAGATTCTCTCAAACTTGTTCAATGAAAAGAGTGGGCTCAAGTTGGGAGAACTTAATAATTCAACTGGGACTGAAAGGGCTAATTTTCTAATTGACTGCATGTTACAGTGATGCGACTGTCTTGGTCGCCATGGCATGTAGACTAAACAACAGGCAACCAAAACTGTGTGAATGGTTGCCAATTTACCTACCTCCCTTTTTGCCGTTAGGTTGTTTTAGTCGCATTCCAGACTTACAATCACAATCAAGGGGCATGAATTTGTCCTTTATTAGAACACTGCTCCCATATTTTTTGTGTTTTCTTTGTGTTTCTTTAATAAAATCTAACCAGTGTTCAAACAAACAGAAACTTTATATTATGCTCAACTGGTAACCATACAACAAACTGAAAGCTACAGTAATCTTTTATACTTCTCCCAAACAGACAATACTTAGACGCTAAAGCTGAGCTAGCTAAATCCTTATAGAAGCCTAGTGGCCCATGGGATCGGTGCTTATCTCCAATTTCTGTAGTGTTAAGCAGATGAGAGTTTTTGACTTCCCCTAGATGGGACTCTAATCCTTCATAGGTTAGCTTCCAGCAGACCCTGGTACTCATTTACCTACCCCGAAAGGATGGAAAGCTGAGTTGGGTTAAACGAAAAATAAGGTCACACAAATATTGGAATCTCGGCAAAGAGCCGAAAGATCGAACTGGTGACGTTGTGGTTGGGAAACAGAGTTCTTACCAACTACGCCAATCACGTCCGCCCTTTATGTCAACATACTGCATGGTTGAAACAATTATGAGCTATATTTTGGTGAAAAACGTACACAGTTATGAAAATTTACAAAACATTTAAAATCTAAATCGGTAAATCTGTGAAAAACGACTCGCACGCATCCTATTTACCAATACAAAAACTAGTTAGAAAGAATTAAGAGAAAAATATCATATTTATGCCCTCGGCGGGAATCGAACCCCACATCTTCGGTTTACTAGTCC
>JAOTRI020123747.1:0-11930 GCA_028564885.2 Zoanthus sanctaehelenae
TATACTTTCATTGGCCTATGAAAACACACCTCTCGGCCAATAGAAACCACTGTACTATCTTAAATATTTTATAATAAAGACTATAATGTAGAGTATTTTTGGTTTGGGTGTCCATTCTGGAACGAATTATCTATTCGGGTAACCAAGCATGAAATCTCGTACAGGCTTTTTTATGCGCTGTGGATAAATGCCCGACTTTCAGAAAGAGACTCAAATATAGACTAAATGCCCGACAGCAGTCAAAAACTGTTGATTTTTTATATGGAAATAAAAGTATTTAAATCGGATGCGACTATTTCATTGCTGTTTAGAAATCCCTAGCGGATTCTGTTTTGCGGTAGTCGGTTTTGTCGAGTCTGAGTGTTTATTTCTGCCCTGGAACGTCGTTGTCACTCTGCTATCAGGAAGAAATATTCTCATTCTTCTCTGCTTACAACTGATTGTAATTGCCCAAAAGGATTTAAATATATTTCTTTCCATAAATCAACAGTTTTTTACGGCTGTCGGGTATTTAGTCTATAAGGCATTACAAAAAAATGCGTCTCCCATATTTAAGGCCGATATATACGAGGGAGCTTGCTCCCGCAACACGCTCCACCAACAGATTTGACCCTGAAACTTGCCCAAGTTAGCTATTAACTGATATAAAGTAAACATTTGACACCATGGTCAAGCGTAACTTTGAAATTTCTATTAACCATGGATCCGAGAGTATCTGTTGAAAAGCTGATAAGCTGTAACCCAGGGTCTTGTTGCCAACCTCTGTAAATTTCCCAGAAAGCTTTGTGTTTCCGTTTAATTGTCCCAGGAAAACCTGAACAGCGTGTATCTTATAAGAACCGCAATCTTTTCCGTAGAGAATATTTTTTACTTAACCCAGGGTTAAATTTAACCCATGTAAGAACAAACCCACCCTGATTCCTTTTGTCAATGTTTTGGATTGTTCGCGTTCTGATGAAACATGCCCTAAGGGAGGTCATGCCCCCAAGGCAACATTGACTCATAGCTTTTTAAAAAGTTATTTAGCTATGGTGTTTATGTGCAATTAATAGGGTTGTTTCCAACTTTTGACTAATTGAGTGTTTCATTCCATTAGCCATTAGGGTGGTTTCCAGCCCTTCTAGCTTTTATTTTCTAATGTTCTGATTTTATTTGCACTTACCTTGCACCTCCTCATTTTGGTTAGGGTGTTCGAGAAGGAACGTGAGACTGTATAGGATGTCCACGCAAAGAGGGAAGTTCGTTTGACCTAAAAAAGTCATAATTCACACAGGTAAAATCGTCTTTGTTAACTCATTAATAATTTTAATTTATCATAAATTTTGTGGTTCTTACTCTTAAACAAAACCTCACAACAAAAATACTAATTTTTTTAAAAAAAAAATATTTGTTTGTCCATTTTTTAAGGGAACATGCTATAATAGTGATACAGGGTTTTTTATTATTTTTCTTAAAATCTGGAAATTTAAAACTACATGAAACAATTCAACTGCAAGATTTTTTAACGCAACTAAAAGCGGTTATTTTTCCCATTTTCCGCAAAGTGAGATATTTTATAGTGGTAAAGTTTCTTATCATAAATTTTAAAATCTGCAATTATACGTGAAGCAAGTTAACAGGAAGGTTTTTTAGGGCAACGGCGAGAGCTATCTAAACCTATGATGGAAAATATTGTTTACCGGTTATTGTAAAGTCGCCGACATTAATGAAGTTACTCTGCAATGTATTTTTTGCAAATACTCGTTATGTTAAAGAGATCATAAACAGTAAGCTAGTTAGTTAGTTAGCTAGCTAGTTAGTTAGTTATTTTGTTAGTCAGATAATTAGTTTGTTAATTGGTCTGTTAGATAAAATAAAGTTTGTTAGTTAGCTAGCTATAGTTAGTTAGTTAGTTAGTAAGTAGCAACGTAAGTAAGTAAGTAAGTAAGTAAGTAAGTAAGTAAGTTAGTTAGTTAGTTAGTTATTTTGTTAGTCAGATAATCAGTTTGTTAATTGGTCAGTTAGATAAAATAAAGTTTGTTAATTAGCTAGCTATAGTTAGTTAGTAAGTAAGTAAGTTAGTTAGTTAGTTAGTTAGTTAGTTAGTTAGTTTGTTAGTTAGTTAGTTAGTAAGTTAGTTAGTAAGTAAGTAAGTTAGTTAGTTATTTTGTTAGTCAGATAGTTAGTTAGTTAATAAGTAATAAAGTTAGTTAGTGAGTTATATAGCTAGCTATCTAGTTAGTTAGTAAGCTAGTTAGTACGTAAGTTAGTTATTTGGTTAGATAGTTAGTTAGTTAATTTTTTTCCCTCGAGAAGATGAACTTCATACGTTCAAACCAACGTCCAATTTTGTATTGATTACACAAATATGAGTGTTTCGAAAATAAAAAATAAAACTAGACGAAAAAGATGGCAAAAACAAAGGGATGACCTCAGCGATATCTCACTAGTAAGAATATGAAAAATATGTCACTTGTATCCCGGATGTAGTTTCATATGAAATCCACCTGTGGCGTAGTTCACAGTAAAACACTCATGTCAGTAATAAAACTAATAATTAAAAATCCTTAAAAGCTCAGAGAACCATATTGAAGGCCGCACTTAACTCGTGATTAACCTAGAGTGAAATGGATGACAGCCTGAAACCTTTCTGAATAAAACACTTATTCATAGCAGGTTAGCTCCGAGCAGGGCTGCATGGTATTCGCTTTAGTAACGTTAGAGCAGGAAACGATAGACGATATTATTGTGTCAGCTTTAACGTTTTTAAAATTCTAACGTAGATTTACACAGGAGCTAATAAGTACTGAGCGAGCAACTTCAATGTTCTAGTGTCTCAGCGTTTTTACGAACCGACTTATTTTTAGTTCAGTTATTGCGAATTCAAACCAATCACAAGCGTCCAGACTTGATCAATAACATCACTGTTAATTTGTATGAATTATCTGATTCAAACTTCTAGTGAAATTTCTTGCTAAAAGCGATCTAAAAATAAACAAGTTTGTGAAAACGCCGAGGCATAGTTCTAATGTGGAAGTTGCTCGCTCCTACTTATGGGATCCTGATTTACGATTGTCTTTAACTTGACGTCAAATTGTTTCCAACTAAATTGTCTAATGCTTTGCCATCCCTTCCATAGAAATATTGACTATCAACTGCACATTTTTAACATTTCGTTTAAAAGAGCGGAAGGCAACGTTATTCAATTGTTACAAATGTTGGTTTTCGAAGAGAGGAAGAGATTATTATGTTTACTGTTTACTGTGTTTACTGTTTACTGTGTTTACTGTTTACTGTGTTTACTGTTTACTGTGTTTACGTGTTTAGAAAATAACGGACTGATTATCCAGCTGAAAAAGTGAGCCTTTGTGCGCACGATATCCCGAACTGTTTTCTTTGTCAAATGTTTTTAACAAAAGTATTGAAAGCTAAAACAACCCTATATTTTTTCGTTTGTTTACTAAATGTTTATCAATTCACTCTAATATTTTTCGATCTTTCACTCAGATCATCAGTCATTTCCCTTTTTAAAAAATGTTTACTGGTGATGTGCCTTTTAAAACGCCATTGCATGCTACGTCTTAATTGAACATCAGCCAAATGCATGCTCTAGGCCATCTTGCGAGGCTTAATTCGTGCAGGACTTGTGGCTACTAGTACTGTGTCAGAATTTAAAGATCCGCACTAACGCCGTGTAGGTAGCTAGTGTAACACTACAACAGGAAGCCTAAGCAAAAGAAAGCAAACGGCGGTAACAAACATATAATCAATTGACAATTTTTGTTGTAAAATATTATATTATAGAACTGAGACGTTTCGTATGCTGCAACATACATCTTCAAAAGTGACGGTTGGATTATTACATACAGTATTTTAAAAAACTTTAAATGCATGGCCGAAGACCAAAAATATTTAAGCCTAAGCAAATCACTAAATACCACAGTAACCCCGCAGAATTTCCAAACATTATTTGTCAACTATCACTTGATACTGTTCTCGATGAGGTTATTTTCTATCAATTCAAAACACTTTGGGATTTCAAAAGTGTGCAATTATAACTAATATCATTCAAAAAATTAAAAATTTTCTTGAAGGAGTTTTTTTGAATAAAAGCAACTGAAAGATAATAATTTAATATTGTCTTTTTTGAGATTAGATACTATTACACATCAACTGGCGGCCCCCATCCACAGCGCGAATAAGTGATGTGAATATATGAAAACCGTTAGCCAATAAGCTAGATTCTAAAAATTTTCCTTAGTATATAAGTTTCTTCGCATCCCATTTTTGCTTGTAGTAGCCATAAGCGCTTAAAAGGCGCCCTTTTATTACGGTTGAAATACGTTCAGTTTGATGTTAAGAAAAAAAAAACAAAGTTATCTTGTTTTTATAGTTTGAAAAATATTTTTTAGAGATAATAAAATTATGCTGCCCTAGGATGGGAGGTTGAGGGAGGATTCGCGTTTTATTTTACAACTGACATTTGACAACGAATGGCGGAACTCTCTATGCTCTTCAAAAAACAAAATCACCAGGGGTGGAGGAGGTTAAGGCGTTTACTTTGACTGGCTCACTATAATCATAACGAAAATGATTTTAAAAATATTTTCATGTTTTGGTAATTTAATTCCAAGGCACCTCGCCCTTACTTCGTACCTATGGCCATTAGTGAGTTTCGGGCCAAAATTGATTAAAATTTTAGAATTTCAGTAAAGAAAAGCAAAAGAAATAATATTAACATTCTCCAATCTACAGCTATTGGTGGCATTTTTGTGTCGTTAATTACGTGAGCAGAGTAGCAGTGCCATTGGAATCGTGCAGCAGTGAAGAATTCATATTTAATTTGTGCATCTTAATTCGTCGTAGTTGGACAATAGCTTAAGACGTTTGGCGATAAACATACAACTCATAATTCTGTAAGCAAGGAAATAATTGTTAGGTCGAGAGTCAGCCATTCAGACAGAAACAGCTGTGACTTCGTGTCTCTGCATGCGTCGTCTAATTTATTTAGTGAACTCTTACCACAACACTTGGGTTTAATGAGGTACTACATCAAGTAGTTAGAGACTGTAACCACAAAGTCTGTCAAAGAGCTTTTAAGACAAGCAACGATGACTGATTAATACATTTTAGAGCTATATTTCTATAAAAGATTTTTCTATTGCAAACATAGAGTTTGTTAGTAATTTGTTTTAGCCATCTAAGCGTTGAAAGTCAAAAGCATGAAACTTCAAATGATAAATGACACTTTAGATTGTCGTCTTTTTTTAAATCCTATTCAAAACATGAAGTCATCTATTTAAATATAAGAAAACTTCACGCAAATTTTTAAAAGACTCTTTAATTATAAGATTGATTCTCAGTCAAAGTTAACGAGCTTTTGAATTTTTAAAATGGACTGAGGTTCACATGTGAAATAAACTCTATAAAGGTTATATTTACCTGCCAAGCCTTTCAAAACCTGTTCTATCTATCTGCTACTTTACTGCGTGGCTTGTGTCAGTTGAATGCTTAAATGAATAGCTGAATACGTTTTCCTTTGCGATAAGTATATGCAACAAAAGCAAAGAAAATCTTCTCAACTGTATCTTAAAAGGTAAAGTAACTGTATTACAGCGCGAAATATTTAAACTCTTTCAAAATATAAAAAAAACATGCATTAGAAAATATAAGCATGATTGGAACTGCACTACAAATTAACTTCATATATTATATTTTGCGTTTTCTTTATCATTATATTCATGAGCATTGAACTTAATAAGTATTTCTTTAAAATACGGCTATTGTTTCCTAGTTTTCTTTGTTCAGTCACTGACAGAAAATTTTGTGAATGTCTGTGAGTTTCTAGCTTTTTTTATCACTATCAGGCATCTATCAGCGCTAGTTTCAGTTGCTTAAAAAGTTGAACCAAGAAATTTGCAGGGATCCAATGCAGATTTTATGCATAAAAATATAGAAAAATCAGTCAAGATAAATTTGGTCAAATTTTTAAAAATAATCATTACAGTCAGAGTTCTTATTATTAAATTATTTGTTTTATCTTCCGTTTCGATCTTTCAAGGTACTCTATCACATCGTAGTCTAACTCTACACTCTATATATTTTAACTTTTAAAATTTTACCAAATATCATGATGTTTAAATAAATGTAAAAAAACATTCAATTATTTTCTTTTTGTTCTTTTTCCTTGGTTTATAAAAAACAGAAAACAAGACAGACGTTTAGAAATCATTCCTCAAACTTTTGACATCTCAGCCAGTGGGATTTTCAAAAACAATGTTTGTCTTATTTGGTGTCCACCAGTGAAATAAACTACAAAATTGCGATATAAAACAAAAATGTGCTTTCATAAGTGATGACAAAATGCATAGCTTATAAATAGATTCATAATGAACTCATTTCTGAAGCAAGTGTAGAATCTTAAATTAAACGATAAGGTTTCAGATAGTATTATGTGACTATAACTACAAACTTACAATCTCTAACAAATATATAGTGCAGTTTATGATATTACTGAAGCAAGGAGAACATCGCTTAGACATTTTTTATTAACATTGAAAAAGATTTTATTAATTGGCTTACAGTGCTATTGGTACAATGATTTTCTTTAAATTGGCTGAATAATGCATCAATAATGAAAACCGCATTTCATTTTCCCAGAGCTATTTACAACACAACTCCTTATTAACAATATTAACATGTTCAATGTTTAAGCCAATTTTATAAATTAAAAAATTTTGATCTAAAGAACAAGTTCAAGAAATTGACTCTCCCGGATATGATATCATAATGATGTCTACATATCAATATATATATATATATATATATACATGTATAAGACTTTAAGATTGACTCATCGTTTATTGCTACAGGTCTGTTTCGTGCGATCAAAAGTGATCACACTCTTCAGGCAAGTTACAATGAATGAATAACCGTTGGTTTTGCACAAATATTTAAATTCAAATTTAAATGCTATAAGATTACTGTTGCGGGTATGGTATTTTTAAAGGTATAAAGTTTCTAAGGCTATATTTATTACGGTGTCGGCATGGCTTGCTAGTTCATTGCGTTTGTTGAGGCTGCATAGATGCATGGTTTTTACAAATAATAATATACTTCTCTGCCAGACATAAATTGCACTTTTTGCTAACACTACTATATGATTGACATTTTTATATATACTATATATATATATTCTATACAAAAGATGTTTTACTTAGCCTCGACCAGTTTTTACCATACAGCGTTTAATTTTAGGGGTTTTTTTTAAAAAAAGAATCAACAAAACAAAATTGGAGTAAATAGTCAAAACAGCTTATGCAAACGAGACTTCATCTTTTTGAAAACGAAAATATCTTAAATAAAAGAAAATTAGGTTCTATGATAGTAATATAACATTATAAACGTTTTCGCATAATCAAGACTAGGAGGCAGCTATTTATCAATAGTATTCAAATTTAAGACTGACAAGAACCACCTTTTTATGATATTCGAACTGATATATACATTTGACCAAATTTTATTTGTAAGTCATGCAGGCTGTATGGTTTGGTCAGATATGATAATAGACTGCAGCATTTATTTACACACTGATGAAGTTGAAAGATAAAAAAAAACTATTGAACAAAGCTTTTTTTCATTTGGGAAAAAACAAATTAAGTTTTAGACTTGTTTAATACTATAATGTATGTTGATTGCCGGAAAAATATTTGACAACTGTTCCCTGCCGTCAGGTTAGTGAAGATGGTATACGCGTTGCAATTTCCATGTGCGAGGCTTGAGCTCGATTCGAGCAACACTCGGGGCCTTAATCAACGAGAAGGGTTTACTTTTGCTTTAACATCTGCAAATGATTATACCTTTATGTCTTTAGTCACAGATAAGAACGTAAAGCTGTACACTTATACTGTCTCCCGACCCTACTACACGGGGGTCACTCTCATCTGTATCGTAAAGCCGTACACTCATACTCGGTCTCCCGACCCTACATACCTGGGGGTCACTCTCATCTGTATCGTAAAGCTGTACACTTATACTGTCTCCCGACCCTACATACCTGGGGGTCACTCTCATCTATATCCTAAAGCCGAATACTCATACTGTCTCCCGACCCTACATACCTGGGGGTCACTCTCATCTATACCGTTAAGGGTAAGATATTTGCCCCAATGTTATGTGGTCTGTATCTAATGAGGGCTATATTTATTAATATGTAAGATATTTGTTAGCAGATGTTGAGGGTGATCTAATTCCCTCAATGTTCATGCAGCTTTGTCCTTTCTTGTAAAGATCATTTGAACAATTTCTCGTGGTAAATGATACATGTAAATCTAACATTGTTATTAACATTATTCACTTAAAATAAGTGTTTATCATTACTAATACTAACTCATAATATTCACTAGCTGTTAAATTACAACGATCAATGCATTGGGCAGTCAAAATGGTATATAAACTGCATGCGTTTTTGTATAACAAAGGTTACTCAAGCTCGAACTTGATAAAATTCAGTCGTGAATTGTAGCTTCTGGTTGTCTATTTCTATATATATATAATCAGGGGCGGATCCAGAAAGTTTGGAAAGGGAGGGCAGGAAAATTTGAGCTTGGTCTACCTCCCAACCTTTCAACAAAAACAGGATGAACAACGAAAAATATCCACTTTTCTAAGTTTACCTTGTTACGTATTTTAAACATGTTGTACCTTTCTGGATCGCAGTTATATCAAACTTTCACCTAATTTAAAAATATTTAAAAAAATTAACGTTGGCTATCCCACCGAAAGGGGGGGCCGCGGCCCGTCCGGCCCACCCCTAAATCCGCGCCTGCTTTGTGTGTCAAAATTTTTTAATTAAGTACATAAACAGGTTTTCAAGAAGTAAGCTACTGCAGTTATTACTGCAATTCAGAACAATATAACTATTTTCACAGGTTACATATATTTTTTCTTATCAATGTAAATCATAGTACAACTGGTAAAGTTCATTTTATGCAGGTGTTTGAGTCTTTTTTGTCAAGTTAACCTGATTACTTAAATACAAACATTGGGGCCCCGAAATGGTGGAAAAAAGTATTTCTGCAAACACAGAATTTCAAAATTTTCCGGGGGAGCATGCCCCCAGACACCCCTAGGGTTTGGCCGCCTGAAATTACTTCTTGGCAGGGCTTGAAAAATCCACTAGCCCGACACCCGGGGCTAGTAATTTTTTGGTCGGGCTAGCACTTTTGCGAGTATTTGTGCCCGGTGGGCTAGCAAGTATTTTAATGTTATATTTAACATTTTTTTTTTAAAGAAAATTAAGAAAAATCATTACTTTACCTAACAGAAGTCTCCTATAATGACTTAATTAGGTAAATATTTTAATACACAGTGCATTAGCTTTTCAGTATTAGAAACTCTTACTAGATTATGGAAGCAGCTTTACATTGAACAGATATTGACATATCTTATTGTTTATATTTGAATTATTAGTATGTTGTTAAAGTAAACAAGAACGTTAACGATCATCCACTGGCCATTCCTGTGTAAACACTAAAATTATATTGGGCTAGCAGATGTAAGATTGGGGCTAGTAAATTTCTGTACTTACTAGCCCATGGCTAGGAGGCATTGGACATAATTTTCGAGCCCTGTTCTTGGCCGTCTGATCAAAAAACTACTGAGAATCTTACAGTACGTTCATGGAATAGACAAGTTTCTGTTTACATTTTTTGCCTCATTAGCATACGCACTCTTCCTTCTAATTCAGCTACAAAAACAAAGCTTCTGAATAATGAAATAGTTCTGCAAAACAAATTTTCTCTGAAAATATGAGAGTGATATGTTGAGTAATCTTTTCGTAATGTAGTTTTAAAAATTGGAAATTTTACAAAGAATGTATGGGCTCATTATCGTTTTTGCCTCCAGCTGTTTTGCGTTTTTTCGAGTAGAGATTTCTTCTTTGAAACTACAGATATCGAGCCGAAAGTCCGGTCACTCATTTCATTTGATAAATATTCTCAAGTTTTAAAGTCAGTTGTTCTTTATCTTTGTTCTTTCTCCGACTTAAGGTGTATGCTAATGAAGCAGAATGTAAACAATGACGTCACCTGAAACTCGCCTATACTTTGTGCCTGAAAAATAGAGAAGTTCCCTTTTGTGACAACTTCCAAAAAAAAAAAAATTTTGAAACATTGTAGCAAAAAATGTGAGTTAACCTTAATTTTCTGCAAACATTATATAAGGTTAAATATGTAGCTGTAAGTCATTCTAGGTTTTTATATTCGAAATTGTCCAAACATGTATAGATTAAAAAAGGTTTTCGTATATCTAATATGTATAATTTTTCTAAGTATCAAAAGATTGACAATAAATCTTTTTATAAAGTAAATTATTAAGTTAATTAGTATATTATAAGTAAATTATTTATTATTTTAACATTGACTATGGCTCCAGGTTCTTGCTTTACGAGCAACCAGCTTAACGAACACTTTGTTTAGGTCTCAGCTCTTCAAAGTTTGTTTTCGCGCCTTTTTACTCTGCGTCCGTCCGTCGTGGTAGTGCGCGTGCTGCTTAAGATAATAAATGGCGCCAAAAACGCCGTCCTCGATCCAGTCTACTCTCGTAAAGATAGTCTTCACCGTGAAGAAATATTCCTGTGCTTAAGCTCATCTATTACATTATCACCGTCATCGCCTACTTGTGTTTCACTCGAGCTCTTGACTGGAACTAGGTAATGATGATTTAAAAAAGTTAAACTAACCTCTTTTGTAATTTAGGTTTCCTTCCATGCGAGAAAACAGCCCATCTCGTTTGGTCGCAAGGGTGGCTATCGATGGAACATTGAAATATTTCAGTTTTTGATATTCAACCAGATTACCAAAACTAAAAAAGGGATCGTTCTTTTTTTTGCATTATTCATTAATCCAGTGCTTGCCGTTTGAAAATCTTAGAAAATTAAAAAAAAGTTCACCTAAATTTTTCTAGGTGAGCCGAACCCCAACCTTGGTTACGAAGTTATTCGGAATTATTTCTATATTGTAAAACTTTCTTAAAACGTTAGAAAGGTTTTTTAAGAATTATCTTACTGTTTCCAAAGTTTTTGTTTAGCGCACTATTGGACTATTTTTGTTACTCCATAACTTTCACAAAAATGAACGTTTGTTTAAGAATTTTGTTTTTGGTTTGCAAGTTATTTTTCAGCGCAAAAATAAACTTTGTTTACAGTTTTTTAACTTTCGAGTTTATTTGCAGTTTACAGCGGAAATGTATGGCTCAAAATTTCACGGAAAATTTAAATGTACAGCATGTCCCAAACTCTAAGGCAAGCGACTTGTTCTTACCAGGTGATCGTTTTTTGCTATTCTCGAATCAATTTTAGGTGCGCAAGCTTGCTCCTCAAACAACAAGCACTGCCTTAAAACTGACGGCATCTTTTATTTGAACTTTTGAATCAGCAGATGAGACCAAACTGCATTACCACCAATGTTGTTTGTCGGAAAGGAAAGGCCTGTCACTAACTAGGCAATGGTGCTATTCAATGTAACCTAACCGTTAAACAGGTTAACAAAACCCTATAAAATAACGATTAATTTTTTTATGAGGCTAGAAATGAACAATAATATCGACTAGAATAAACTGACTTGAAAACTGAAATCTTTACAAATCGAGAGACTTGATCTTCCCTCTAAAAAACTGATTCATTTAGTGTCACTATTTTGAGTTTTACCCCCAGCAATCAAATCTTTGAAAAAATTCCACCCAAGAAAAGAGTTGTGTGTATCAATTAAAAAAAAAAACGTTTTGCAAACTTTTACAAAACAATCATTTTTTCTTTTTTTTTACTCGGGCTACCCCCGTAGGGAGCCCGAGGTGAAATTTACCCTTTAGCCAATATATCTATCTATCTTTCTGTCACGTCGCGTTTGGGAAAATTACCCAGAAGCCATTGTGTTTAGCTTTGCTAAAAAGGC
>JAOTRI020123758.1:0-11930 GCA_028564885.2 Zoanthus sanctaehelenae
GTTGTAATATACCATTAGTTTCTTCAAAAGTTTGTTTTAGAAGAAAATTGTATTCTTGTGTGGATGAAGACCTTAAATCAGTCTAATCAAAATTAGTGAAGCTGTCTATTTATATGAAGTATGATAAAGCTGTTAAAAGAATAAATTTAAAGTATACAATAAAAGAAATCTATATAAATGAAAACTTTTAGATTGTTTTTGTTCAGGTTTTCCATTTTGATATTGAAATGTACCAAGCATGGATTGGACATTAATGAAAATTTTATTTTGTTTTTTAGCAAATCAGATTTACTTGTATACTGTTATATATTTGGGCTTCCTGTGTAACTTATGGACATGCGCAGAGATTAAGAGTGGAGTTCAACCATTTGTTTTCGAGTGTTCTTTCATTTTACTTCCTATTTATGTGAAGATATGACTCATACAATGGCGGGTGCAAAGATTGGTGGATTGTGTGAATAATTAACCTAATTTTAGAGCATAAACATTATGAAAAATTATTCTTGTTAATGAAAATGATATTGAGGAGACTGTCAAAATTTTAAGTTTCCGTAAACTAAAATCATAACAAGCTTTATTGGCATGAACTTTTGTACAGGCATTGCTAAAACAATTTACAAACAAAACAGGATTATATTCTTAATCTAATTGATTTACTATTGTTGATTTCTATAATATTTGTCAAAAATTATTTAATTATTAAAACGATAACCTTCAAGGTTCTCATCCTGCAAACGTGATCAAATTACATTCTAGCGTTTTACAGTCATCATATCACGATCAACAAATTCGATATTGCTGTTATCACAGAGTCCTGACTATCGTCAAATATATTTAATGGTATGATTAGTGTCCCTGAATACTCCAGCGTCCGCAAAGAGCGGTCAAACGACCAGGGTGGTGGTGGTCTTTGCACATACATCAACTTGAGTATAGATTTTTTGCAACTAAATGATCTCCATGAAACTACCTCTGAAACTCAATGCTTCCTGATAAAACCCGAACGACTTCCTCGTGTTGTCAATTCCATAGTTATGGCGCCAGTCTATAACCCTCCTGATAACAATGACAATGCGCCGAGAAATCATCAATACCAGTCCTTGGACATTGTCTTATCTCGTTTTCCTAATGCAGCAGTTATTATCTTAGATGACTTCAACCAGCTCCCCCCTGGCTCTCTGATGTCATACTTTATGCTTAAACGAGTGGTAACCAAACCAACACGTGGGAATAACATCCTTGACAATGTATTTACTACTCTGTCCAAATATTGCAACATTGTTGATCATCTTGCTCCTATTGGCCGAGCAGATTATTTATGCGTCCTTTTTACAGTCTTCAATACCCCAAGGTTATCGTCATCAGCCTGTGTATGTTGCTAAAAGGAAATGTAAATCTGTAAACAAACAAGCATTTATCATTGCCTTGTATGTTTTAACTTGGACACCCCTTTCTCGTATGACGTCTGTATCTGAACGGTTTGATTTCTTCTCCCATAACCTATTCTCTGCTATGGATAAACATCTCCCAAAGTATAAAATCAAGACCCATCCCAAAGACAAACCATGGATCATCGAGATTACCAAGACTATGATCTCCAAAAGACAACATACCTGGTCCTCTTTTCACAGACACAAGTACAATTTCTATCGAAATAGAATAAACAAACTTTGCAACAACATCGTTAACACCCAGGCTCATTATCCAAAGAAATGGTGGAAAAATGTCAAAGCTGTCGCCGGTTTATCTAAATCTAAAGCGCTGTCAAGTACTTGTCGTGACGGTCAGTTTATCAAGGTTCCAGAATTCGCTGAGTTAATTGTCTCCGCTTTTTGTAAAGTTGCTAATAGCCTACAACCCCTCGTTTTGACAAAATTCCCATTGATTCTGTCTCTGAAACATTTAACATCACTAAGGCCCACATTGAAGCTGAGTTAGAATAATAATAATTTAAAGACAAAGCTCTTCTTCCATATGTCTAAAAAATTGTACCACGGAACAACGAGGAGTCTTTTGAAGGAAGAGCGTAAAGGCCTGGTCGGTTCATATTTAGTGATCATGTTACATATAGAGAGTGGCGCATTGCCGTGGTATGCTTTAAAAACTAGTACTAGGATCTTAAATTCAATTCTCACAGCAACAGGCAACCAGTGGAGTTCTTTAAGTATCGGCCGCGGAGTAATATGTTCAGCCTTCTGAGTGAATGATAGTAAACGAGCAGCAGAGTTCTGTACATATTGAAGTTTTTGAAGAAGGTTTTGTGGCAGTCCGATAGTAGCGAATTACAATAATGAAGTCTAGAAGTCACAAACGCATGTATAAGTATTTCAAAGTGTTAATAAGATAAAAATCTCCTTATTGTAGCTAAATGTCGAAGTTGATACGAGGCAGTCTTGCAGACAGAGTTAATATGTTCATCAGTAGCGTCTTGTCGAACCAAACTCCAATATTCTAAACAGATTCGGAGGATTTAATTAGTTCAGTGCCAGCATACACAGAATCCAGAGATGGTGACGGTCTGTGATGTGCATGAAGTATCAGTAGCTCTGTCTTGTCATTATTCAATTTGAGCTTGTTGGCCATCATCCATTCATTAATATCATTGAAACAAGCTTCTATTGCTGACCTAACCTCATCAAGAGTGGCGATGTAACTGGAAGGCTGGAAGGACATATAGATTTGTGTATCGTCGGCGTAAAAATGATAAGACATTTTATGTTTTTGAATAACATCTGCAAGAGGTGCAGTATATAATAAGTAAAGAATCGGTCCTAGCACGGATCCTTGTGGAACTCCGTAAAGTAGGTCGCGTCTAGATGAATATCCATTCCCAACACATACGAACTGACTGCGATTAGTAAGGTATGAGTGTAGCCATTTAAGAGCTTTCCCGTCAATTCCAAATCGATGACGTAGTCTTGAGAGCAATATGGAATGATCTACGGTGTCGAATGCCGCAGAAAGATCAAGTAACAGCAGTGCGACACAATTACGTTCATCAATACTACGTAGAATATCATTTTGCACCTTTATCAGCGTTGTTTCAGTACTATGTCCTTGTTTATAGGCGGATTGGAGAAGTTCATGCAAATTGTTATCATCAAGGTAAGAATTTAGCCTAGCTGCAACCACTTTCTCTGTTGCCTTTGAAATGAATCTTAAATTAGAGATGGGCCTAAAGTTCGGAAAGAGTTCATTGTCAAGTGACGGCTTCTTTAGCTTTGGAGTTAAAACACCCTGCTTAAACTTTGCTGGAACTTCAATATCTACTTGTCCCTGACGATCGGACGGGGTTTTGTCGCGCTCTGCGTTACATCATTAATATGATCATTATCATAATTATGATAATGAATAATGATGATGATATTGATGATAATGATGCGAAAATGATGATGGTGATGATGATGGTGCTGATGATGATGGTGCTGGTGATGATGGTGGTGATGCTGATGATGATGATGGTGATGATGATGATGATAATAATAATGGTGTTAAGCTTCATACCTCTGGTCCAGGAATTCTCGGTAATCTGGCAGCAGGAGTTCCAGGACGTGGAAAATACTGATTGATGAACAAACTGGGAAACTTATACCTTTCAACAAGGTCAAGCGTTTCTTGAAAATCTTCCAGGTCTTCAGTGGGAAAACCACAGATTAAATCAGTCGCTATAGTTATATCTGGTACTCTGCAAAAGATTACATAACAAAGTTTATCGTATGTATACATTTCGCAATTCATACAGTTGTATAAGAGCCAGGTTTGCGTCCACACGATTCCAGAGATTTCTTATGAACTCGCGGAATGAATGGATTCGTGTGTACACTCACGCAAAAAAAACACTTAGTTTATACCTAGCTGTGATTATAGAAAAGGGGTGGGCTGATTGGTTGATATTTTTGTTTTCTCTGGCTATAATCACCGCGCGTTGATTATAGCAATAACGGCCTTCAGTTTACAAAAATGGTGGCCAGGTTTGTTGCCGTTTCTGAACCAGGAAATTTTTTAAATTGTCGTTCTATTTTCTCGAATAATCATCTTAACAATTATACTACAACAATTAGCCACTCGACTTCGCCTCGGTGAATATTCGCCGATATTCACTTAGCCTTCGGCGACTAATTGTTAAATAATCAGTTTAAAAAAGCTGACACTATGAACTTAATTCCAAGTTGCCAAGTTAGATCTCAGGCTCAATTCGAGATGTTCATTCTGTCTGAAGGAAGACAAAAGTGAGGAAAGCTACAATAAAACTGAAGAAGAAATAAGACAGAGTAACCAGGCTGGAGAGCAGAAAAAATTGCCAAAAATGGGCGAAAGTAAAAGCCGTTTTTCGCCTTAAAGTATGCTCCTTGAGAAATGAAAAAGGAAAGACGAGACAAACTTGCATATCACAAAGACGTATTATGACAATTATACAACAAACCTTTCTTTTAGAAAATCCACCACATGCTGGAAGTCGTTCAAAGTGTATTCCCTTTTCATGTCGGCTAACACTTTGTCTGAAGCGCTCTGCACGGGCACGTGTAGGAACGAAAACACTCTGGGATGCTGCAAAATCTTGGCCATTTCCTGAAATGAAACATCAAAAAAGGTACAGTAGTTAGAGAAACATAGTAGAACAATTACAACAAGAATAAAAAAGGAGAAGGAGAAAAAGATGGAGAAGATCAACCGTCAACAAAAGCAACAATAATATAAGGAGAATGAAACTATACAGGGTAAACACTGAAAATAAGCAGTGAAATTCCATGACTTTTTCATGACCAAATGCCATTTTCCAATGACTCAGAAATATCAAGAAATCAAAGAATCCACTCCAAAAAAAACGGGCTCCTCGCACTTTACTTTTAACTTTAAACGCCAACTACATCTGAAAATCAGTGTAACGTTCTTGAATCTAGAGCAAAAGGTTAAACTTGTTAATGTACGTGTGATGTACGTGTGATACCGGCGTTTTCTCAGTACAGTTGTGCTCAATTATATAAATATTTTATTCGCCAAAAACCATAGCTCAAGGGAAAAAAATTAAATTCCCTGAATTTTCCATGACCTTTGCTTTTTTTTCCCAAATTCCATGACGTTTCCAGGCCAGGAAAACGCATTTCAAATTCCATGACTTTTCCAGGCCAGGAAAACGCATTTCAAATTCCATGACTTCTCACGACCGTGTGAACCCTGGTATAATACTGCAGTTGACAATGGTATTGAAGAAGTGTCAAAGTGTCAAATTATTTCATAAACAAAAAAAGCTACAAATTTCAGTATTTTATGCATCTTACATGTATCTGCAACACCCTTTTTAACTGTAAATTGTTACAATCGAACCAAATATGTTTAACAAACAAAATAAAACCTGCACTGAAAAAACAGGCGGATATGGTTGGTGCAGTTGGTAAGATCTCTGCTTTCCAGCCACGAGGTCCCGAGTTCGATCCCGGCACTTTGTCGAGATTGGAATATTTGTGTGGCCTTCTTTTCCACCTATACGCCAACTCAACTTTCCATCCTCCCGGGGTAGGTATATGAGTACCAGCGTCTGCTGGGAGCTAACCTGCGATGGATTAGTGTCAAAGACTCTCATTCGCTTAACACTACAGAAACTGGAGATAAGCGCGGGCTCCATAGGCCACTGGTCTCAAAAGGATTTAGCTTAGCTAAAAAAAACCCTAGTTCACTTTCTACCGTGCTGCTTAGAAGGTCGAATACTGTATCGTTTGTGGCTACAACCCCACAGATCTACAATTTAAGCCTCTTCAACATCAGACAAAAAAAGACGATTTTTTGTTCCCGTTTACTAGGAAAGCTGCAGCTTTAAAGTAAGATTTTTTTTTAAATTTATACAATTTAAAACTTGCATGTGTGTATAACTTACCCTATTCAAATTATACAGAGTGGAATGGCATAAATGCATGAATAACGTTTGAGGCTAAACACCACAACACTTGAAATTTAAGCTTGTTTAACACCCTCATAAACTAAAACCTAGTCTTGTCACACGATGCAAATTCAAATTAATAGAAAAACACAAAAAAATAATGGCAACTAACCTCCAGGTGTTCCAGAATATATGGTGGGTTTGTCATACCAAGCCTCAACATTGCACCATCAGGGATTACGTCAACAAGTTGCCACAACAGTTGTGGTAAGCTCACTCCAATGTCGCGCCCATAAGCACCAGTGTCTTCACTTGTCAGCCAGATTTCAACGACTCCCTCTGCATAACATTTTGTAAAGATTATGAATGGAAATGAGTAAATTTTATTCCGAAAACTTTCACAAGAAAGAATAAAAGTAGTAATCTAAGACAATGTTAGAATATCGTTACTGAATACTCAGAAAATGGGGTTTTAGAACGTTGTTGAGACTGGAAAAACTTACTTTGCATGTACTTGTTGCAGCTAAAAAAATAATGTAAATTTAATTTTTGAAAATAAAAATTTTTGCACAGATTTAACTGGAATTACGTGTCTCTTTTATTCCCAAATAAATCTTTCTTCAACGTCGTCTTCGGCTTCGCCCCGTGAGCTATTGACCTATGGGCCTAATTGTTAAGTATTGCCAGAAAACTATTAAAATGCATAATGTGTCTAGCACTTACCACTGAAAGCTTGTTTTGCCCTGGCCACAATCTCGTCTGGGGAATAACTACCAAGTTCTCCGCGAGCATGCTTAGTTTTGCAGTAGGTGCACTGGTTCAGACAACTGTTTGGTAAAAAAATGAAATTACTGTAAAGTAAAAGGATTACTGACCGTATTTTTATTGAGCAAAAGAAATTTGTAGCAGTTAAACCATTCTGATATTTATAAGAACATTCATTTACACACTTGCCCGGAGCAAGCAAATTCATTCACGGGCAAGCAGAAGTGTTGTCTTGGAAGTAAATTTTCCACAGAACCCAATTACAACAATTAAATATCCAAAAACAAAATATTGCTCTCACCGAAATTAAAGTGTAGACTGAAACAAAATCTATTAGAAAAGCTGCAACGCTAGCTGTTTTTCTCAACATACTCTCAAGTGCCGGACTCATAGCGTATCGGGAAGCTTATTTTTCTAATCTTAAAATTGTTTGCAGAAAGAACTTTTGCGCGAAAAATTGAATAACTTAAATGAAGACACGGACACGATCTTAAGAATGTTTTCCTATTTTTGCAAAGGCTTTTTTCCTTGAAAATAATTTTTTCTATAAAGTAATGCATTTACTATTTTTCATATATGGGTAAAAAAGCTTTCCAAGTTAACATTCCAACTTCAGATTTGAATTAAGTTAATGAATGCGAATTTATGTTTTCCCCAAGCTAAATCTGACACGTACAGTGCAGCATTAATATTTTCACATACCAACTCTAACTGTTCCATCATTTAACAAGAATTGAAGTTGCTTTACAATTAGTATCATTACTACTCGTCTCAATAAGCTTACTATTATTATCCCACTCTTGCTACAGCTGTTAGTGTCACTTTTTGCAATTACTATAAAAAATACAAATTATGACATCTTTAACAAAAAGAATACTAAATGTATAGTAAGTGTCAAAAGTTCAAGTCTACGCACATTAAATGTATAGTAAGTGTCAAAAGTTCAAGTCTACGCACATTAAATGTATAGTAAGTGTCAAAAGTTCAAGTCTTCGCACATTAAATGTACAGTAAAAGTCAAAAGTTCAAGTCTTCGCACATTAAATGTATAGTAAGTGTCAAAAGTTCAAGTCTTCGCACATAGAAAACTTCAACATGGCTCTTATTTACATTGAGCAAGTAAATTTCATTCAGGGTAACCAATTTTCAAGTATAACTTGCCCCTGATGGCAAGTGGTAAAAAAGTTTAAAAGTTACAACACTGAGCAAAACAGTTATATAAATTATTCTATTAAAACTTAAGATTGCTTTAAAACATCCTCGAGAAACAGTAGGATGACTTAAATTAAAAAAACAAAACTGTTCTCAATTAATTGTGATACAATTGGAGACAGGAAGCTAGTTACAGTGATGCAAAGGTTCAAAGTTGCTTTAACCTAGGTGAAAAGCCTATACTGTCCTTACCCTGTATTAATGGCAATAATTTCAATCAAAGGATTCTTTCTTATCTTCGGTAAATCGAGGGATGCACCACCAATCTTTTTACCATCTTTTTTCTTTTGTCCCAGAAGTCTCACAGTATGACCTATAACAATATAAAACAATGTTAGTATCAATATTTCATAGGAAAGCATTTGCTGTAATATCATCGATAGGAAGTCCATAAGTTACAGTATATTATATTCATTTTCTAAACACATGCTAGTACTGTACAATATGAATACATTAAAGTTCTATTCTGTACATTTAGTAATGTTGATTTGAAGATAATGTTAGATATTTTATAACTAAGACTTTCCACTTTGAAAAAACTTAACAGTAAAATAACTTAGTTATGTATAAATGTGAAAACAACTCACTAAATAAAACTGTATGGCATTAAAGAAATACAAAGTGACTAATTCAATATCATTCCATCTGATAAAACAGATGTTGTCCCATAAATTCATATCTTATTCAGTGTAAATCAAGGTGAATGTTAATTAAAAATGCAATTAATCATCCTATTAGAAAGTTTTAAAAACAGAAAATAGAGTACCTTTCAACGTTTCTTCTACCACTTCAACAACTCTATCAATTTGCTGAACCTGTAAAATGGAAGAAATTCAAGGAAAATAACTACTTCATTCATGAAATAACACCAAAAGTATAGATTCTGAACAAGTCTCACAAGCATAATTTTTATTTATTTCTTTGGTAGAAAGTGAAAAATATCTTATTTCCAAAAAGTATCTGAATTCCGAATTGCACACTTTTCTTCCAAGAAAAACAATGATAAAATAGGTTTCTAATATTTTGTGAAGTCTGTGCTGCGTACTGAGTAGTTACCAGGACTCCTCTCTGCTGTTACATAACATTTCAGTGTGGCATTGCATGTCGCTGAAAAGCCACATGTGTTTGCAATAATATGGCTGCAAAGAGAAGACAATCTGGGCAAGGATTGATAGGTAATTTGTTCAATGTTATTTCTAAGATGTCAAAAAGTAGTGTTTAACATCTGAAAACGTCAATCATAAGGTTTGCTAAAAGCACTATTTTATTGGCACAAAAGATAAACTTGATGCGATTAATTAGCAAAGTGTCTCTCTGTGAGCACTAAAGTTCAAGAAAAGCAAAAGCAAGTTCACATGAATGTTTGTACAACTAACATTGTTTGGCAAGCCAGCAACACAATGTTTCTCTCCATGCTTTTCAATACCACCCCCATTCTCCCAAACCAGCGATCTAAAATTTTGGACAAAATAAAACAGCCTACAAACTAAGAAAGATTTTCTGAATGTTAAGCTAATTAATGTTAATCATCTTTTTTCTCAGTTAGTCATTTTTCTCACATTATTTTGCACTTAACTTTTTATTAAAAAAGCATAATTATACTGTAGACGCAGGGCTCAACTAAATTCCTACCCAATCATCCAGGGCAAGTAGATTTTCAGGTTAGGCAAGTAACATTTTGTTGTCACTTGCCCAATGGAGAAGTGGTTAGCCTAGACATCAAGTCCTTGGACACGCCAAAAGATGTCCCAGGTAATCAAAATTTGGAATAACTATATCTAATACCCTGCCAAGATTGTTAATTTTATTCAAAGCACTTATTTTTAGAGAATGATGGATGCTCAGAAAAAATCACCATTATTTTCTTTACCAACAGTGGTAAGGTATTCTACAGTTGCACCCAAAATTTCACACTTATATTGAGCCCTGAGAAGAGTACAGAAAAGGTGTGAAATTACACAACTTTTAGTCAATATGGAGTGAACTTACAAGAACACAATTTGCCAGATACAGTACAGCAGTGAAAAACATATAATATTAAATTTTCAACCTCGAATATTGCATTTCTAGCATTCTGATTGGTTCACTCAGTCTCGGTTATTAGCTCATATACCGAATGACCATATATGGAAACTAACAAAAATTCTTGTTTCTCAATTATTAAAAGTTTTTTTGCTATTTTCAAGTATTGAAAAGCTCGGAAAACTCATGAAATTTAATAAAATAATTATTCCATTCGCGCTTGTTGGGTATGAGATGATTATAGCCAACATGGCACTGCACTACGTACCTCGTTGGCTATTTACCATCTCATATCCAACGTGCACTCTTGGAATAATTGTTAATTATCAGCTTCTCTTAGTACTAAGTAGACACCTACCCCAACAATGCTAACTCCTTTTAAGGAATCATGCTTTGGCTGACCTTGAGACACACAACCAGCCACAACAAGGTGTTTGTTTAAAGCTTTTGCTTTCCTGATTGCATTTCTAAATCCATCTTCTGAAGGGTTCTTGACTGTGCAGCTGTTCAGTAGCCACAAATCTGCATCTTTTTCATCATCTGCCAACATTCAAAGGAAGAATTCAGAATTATGAATTAATGAATTAATAAGAATGTCTTGCTGTAAGAATTGAGAATCATCCGTCAACGACCATTTTGATGAATCCCTCATTTTGCTCAAGGATGCCCTTTGATAAACTATTCTTAAAAATCATTTTTAAAGTTTCCAGAGAATTTCTATTTATTTCAAAGGGAATCTTTTTGAGTTCAAGCATCAAACTTTACACAGAAAGTGAACAAAAGCAATGTTTCAAGAGCCTGAAGTACCAGGTACATTTTTACTGTGTTAAACATCACCCATTTTCTGTTGCCATGTAATGCAACATTTGATTGTATTCTTTATGGAGCTTACAAAATCACAATATCTTCATGTATGGAAAAAATATCCATATAGCAAAGGATGAGAAAGATTGTTCTCTTGTATAATAAGATTTGGTGTCAACTGATTTCACTGTTGCTTGATTCTTTTGGTAAAATTTTGTCAAATATTGTCAGGCAGAAAAACATTCTTACATTTTCATATTTTTGAAAATTTCTATCAAATTAAAATTCGCAGGAAACTTTAAACATGATTTTTTGAGAAAAGTTCACCAAAGGGTATCTTTGAGCAAAGTATGAGCAACTCATCAAAATGGTCATTGATAGACAATTCTCAATATTTACTGGCAGCAATTCTTAATATCCCACCATTAATATTTATGTTGGAACACAATCCAACATAAATTCCACCAAAAATTGCCTTACAGCTTACCTAATATTCACCATATGAATACATCAATTGCTTCTGATGGATGTACTTAAACATTGTAGCTCTGATAAATCTTTTAAATGCAAAAGAATCTGAATTTAAAAAGGCATTTTTTCCTCTGAGTAATTGAAGTACAAAAATAATCAATTTAAATTGTTTAAAGAACTTTCTCATTTTTATGGTTAAAAGGTGAAAATTGACCAGGCTGAAGTTATTAGATAAACTGAAAAGTTAATTTCCTTTACATAATATTAAACACAATTAAAAGCTTTTAGAGAAGCCTCACATATCAATTTTGGCCACAAGAAACGTCAATTTTATGTTTGGGGGTGAGGGGGTTGGCATAAGTGGCATTTCTTTGTGTCTTGTCGTGGGAAATTTCAATACTTTTGTTAAAATAATGCTGGACTTTTTGGAAACATCTTCGAAAGGGATATAGAGTAACATTTTACTTATATTCATCGGTCAGTTCATTATGTTTTTCCCAAAATTTGTTGTTTGTACATAGTAGTCTGATCAGACAAAATTTTATGCAGACTACTTTATTGTGGGGAGACAAGTGGTTGTCAATATCTTGCCTGAAACTCACATATAATCATTGAAGTATTCTTCACAGCCAGCCAAGAAATCGATAAAATCACCTGCAAGCTCATTTGTTTCTGTTGAGCTCGTGGTCACTGCTGACAGCTGACGTAACCTTTTTTTCTCTAGAATGTGTTCTATATTTTGTTGCTTCTTGTATTCGGTCATATGTTATACGATTACTGT